>JAVQKI010327716.1:0-14524 GCA_036025975.1 Nematalosa erebi
AAAATAATGTGAAAACCTGGAGTTTTCCCATCCTCTGGTACAGAAACACATCAGAGGCATTAAATTAAGCTCTGCTTAATTATCAAGATTTTTAATTAACAATCATGTTGTAAGTATTGATATGCCCATCCCCGACAATTTGTATGCCAACCAACCATTTGCAATATCAATATGCCGGTAAAATCCAAGTAAGACGCAAAAAGCCTATTTGGATTTAAATGAGCTTACTCCTCGGAATGAATATGATGTTTGCCAATTAGCAGTAAACCAAATGCGCTTTTCCCCTTCTGAGCAAATGCTAAGATGATTTTTATTGACCAATCTTTGATCCGGAAGATTAAAGAGGACACTGTGTTGGGAGTAGAATGGAGAACCCTCAGGGTCAATGGGCTTACAGCAGCCACAGAATGAAAGAGATTCGGTCGTCTTTGAGAACTCGAATCTCCAAGCTGTTTTTCTGTACATTCACACAAAGCTGTTGAAATCCGCCACTGTGCTGTTCCAGACTGCTGTCGCCAGGGAGAATGCACACTACACGCTTTATCTGTGTATGTCTGTGTGTGTGTGTGTGTGTGTGTGTGTGTGTGTGTGTGTATGTTAGCCTCTATTTTATGATGTCTCTCTAAATCTTCTAACCTGTGCTTTTGGTATTTCATAGTTGCAGTGATTTCATGCTGCAAGAAAGAAAGCTGGCTTGTGTAGACTTCAGACAAAATTCCTCCACCCTGGTTCTCCACAAATCATGCGTTTATGCTCCAGAAGTAGGAAGCTCTTTGAGTCTGGACACTGTCTATGGCTTTCCTTTGGCTCCGAAGTTGGGCTTTTAGCAGACAAACCTCACAGTGGAAACATTTCCTCTAAACATACAACTATCAATGAAATCATAGATTTTTTTCACTGGTAGATGACAAAGAGACTGTATGAATAGGCTACAATAATGAGGGCCTCTCTAAATACAGGTGAGGTTGTTTTGATTTGGTTGGATGGAACAACATGCTCAACTGCAGGTGCCTAGAAACAACAAACAGTGCACAAGATCGGAAAACAAGCCACAAACATGAGAAAGGGAATAAACTACAGACTCATGTGTTGTTTTGTGTTGAATTTCGTGTTGTTTTGTGATGGCATTTTGCAGCCACATGCAAGGCTCTCTCAGATTCCAGGCTTTCTCACTGTCATTGACAGTGGGCCATTTAATAGGTTGGTGGCACTTTCAATTTAATTCCGAAAGTAATACCATCAGCCTTGTACCAGTGTCTCCATATTGCCGGTCATTTCTGAGATGATTGCAAAAAAAAAAAAACTGATTTTGCGGCAGGTTTTCTAAAACAGTTGTGTTGGAAGTTACTTTGTTTGTTGGAGCAGGTGAAAATTGTGGATAGTGACTTTTATTTCTTTTTTGGGTGGAGTCACCATCATCATCATCTATTTTAGGCCTAACAAATTGGATATGATTACCATAAATATGAATATAACCAAATCTGATTTAAAAAAAAAAAAACTTAAAGTAAGTAAAAAAAATGAATTGAGAAGTCCTGCAGCACAGCTTTTCAGACCTGTGAAAACCAAGCAAAAACTGTTTTGTGGGGCGCTCACATTAGGGGTTCATGAGATAGATGTATGCACCTCTGTGTAGCACCACTGGATCCTGGTAAAACACTGTTTTGTCTCACTATAGTGCATAACGTTGAAATGACAATAAAGTCCACTTAACTTGACTTGAGATGTTGAGGTAGGACTCAAAGTTAAAAGCTATAACATGCAACAAGGCTCCTCCTTTGTCTGTTGATTTCAATTGGGAAAACTCCAAAATACCATAGAGAGAGATGCACTCAACACACCGAGATTCAATGAGCTGTCACTCATGCCCAAGCAAGAGTAAGGTAACAATGGGCGTAACATTTTTAACACTGAATGGTTGATAGCCTAAGTGGTTAAACACAGCTCAGCAGAACAAAAATACAGCCATTGCTGTAGGTGCTATTTTTGTCTTGCAGGCTGAAAGGGGATGTGTCTGAGATGCACATACAGTAGATTATCTTCATAGCACAAGGACTGAGTGTGGTGATACTCTGCAGCCATGTGTTACAAGAAGCTTGCAGAAAGGTTGCACTGATTGGTGGATATTGGAAGGTTGTAATGAATGTTGCTGGGATTGGCAGGATTGCATTAGTAGTTGCGATTGCAACATCATATAATCCTGAGGGGGTGAAACTCACATACCGTGCCTGCTTGTCTGATAGTCTCCAGTTTGATGACATTTTATGATGGAAGCATCTATCAGTCTTAATTGTGTCCTAACAGATGCTGTAGTTTTGTTTTCAAAGAGCTTGTCTTTTGATGCTCTGCATAACTGACGCAAGTCTTTGCCATTTTCATGAGCTCTGTAGCACAGCCACTCATCAAGCTTGTTCTGTCTCTGTAATAGATAGGGTGAGGTAGCCGAAGCCCTCCACATGTGCAGTGCTCCCAAGTTTCACACACTTTGTGCCAAATATCCTGTTGTGTCATCGGCGTGGATGAGCCCTGTGATTGGAGACTCTGGCGAGCCAGCCACTTCTGCCAGGTGTGAAGCACTACTCCAGATGAGGGTGGCATTTCAGCGCTATTGACAGAAAGAAAGCTATTTATCGGCCAAGTAGCGTGCCGGCACTTCATCTGGAACCAGGATCCTAATCACTATGGCGAATTGATTCATCGCTCAGCGGAAGTTTTTTTTTTCTTGTTCTTGAGGTGTGTAAGGATGCCATACCAGTGTTCAAAGGGAAAAGGGAAACAAATTTCCATGTTAATATACCTTTAAAGGAGAACTCCGGCCATGTTCAACGCGTATTGAATGATGACAAAAAAAAAAAAATGATGGAAGAAAGACTGAGTCATCCTCCTGGTAGCGCGCTGTCGTTTTTGTGAGAAATGCTTTTTTTGTGTCTCTGTGGACGGGGAGAGACTGAGCTGGGCAGTGGATTTTACTGAAAAATATACAAAATTGGCTATTCGCCTGGTTATGGAAAACACAACAGTAGCTATACTGTTCTGTCACAACTACTCAGTTCTATATGACCATTGGTGTCTTATAGGGAACAGGTGCTTGCTGCAAAGTACTGTAATAGAGTACAGTACAGTAACAGAATGTTAAGATGCTAAAAGCATGTGTAAAATCTGCCTCTAGACATTAGTGCTGCAGCTATGAAAGTGCACATGCTAGCAGGAGCATAACTCGGTCGGTCTTTCAGAACATTTTTTTTATTTCTTTTTCTACCGTCATCATTTGTAGAGCTCAATAACAGACATGCGTGTTGAACATGGACAGAGTTCTCCTTTAAAATGACGTGATGAACTTCACTGGCAGATTTAGAGAATACATGGGCTCTTCGCTTTAACAAAGTAGAATAGGAATGTGTTTCTTTAGGGTGTGTTTATGTGTGCTTACGTTTTTTATTATTTTACACCAATCTTCACTCCTCTTTAATACCATACATTGCTTTAATTAGAGATCTACAATATTTCATGTACTCCATAAAGAGTGTGCCAAATACCATTAACATAAACATAATCAAACATGTTTAGTCCAGCAAATTTGCAAATGATGTTTCATTTTCCTCAGTACACATTCCTCTTTCCATCTGTGCAGCCAAAACCATTCTTCCCATTGCCCCCAACTCCAAACACACATGCAGACCTCCATTCACAGATTATACATTTGCACACCCACACACACACACACACATATTCTATCTTTCAGGGGAATAGAAAAATGGAACATAAAAATTCAAAATGTGAAACCTGAGTCATATAAATTCAGCACCACACTGACAACTGAATAATAACATTAATGAAATTTTTACATTGACTAAAAGTCAGAGTTCCCCGTTCATTAATTGTAAAGTCACTCTCTCAGACTTAAGACCGCCAGTCCTCCAGTTGTCTTCAGAGTTCAGCTACTGGAGGGGAAATCTACATCTCCTTCCATAATACTTAAAAGCATGTGAATGTGTCTTTTTCAGAGACACCATCCATCTAATATTTCTTGAGTTGTTTATCTGAGCATTAGTGTGATATTTGAAAGAAAAAAAAACACTGAGGGCCATACAGGACAGTTCTTATAAAGGTCCTTCACTCCACACTGACGGCAAATAAATATGGTTCTACTCACTGAACAATGGATGGTGAGTAATTGCAGTTTTCCGAGTGGGGGGTGGGGGGCGGGGCACTGCAAAGATGGTGTCATAGATATTGTTGTGTGGGAGAGCTCCTTGCAAAAGCAACAGTTATGTCTACATACAGAGGTTTAAAGGTTAATGCATCAAATGTTCTACCCTCGCACATTTCAGGAGACGAGAGAGGAACAAAACAGTAGACAGAACATTTTATGGTCAAAGGGGTATCTTGTTTTTTTCTGTGATATTATCGTTTCAGCCATGCTGGGTCTGACATCTACATCCTGCAAGTCTCACAAGTACTTAGAATATCAAAGTAGCTCCAAGATATTTATTCACTGTTGTATGTAGAGAATAATTTACTACAAAAAAATACACAATAAGACATGCAGTCTTCTGGTTTTGTACAGCAATGAACATAATACCCAGCTATCTTGTTTATAAGCCTCAGACTTATTTATTCAGGGTTGTAGTTGAAAAGAACATGGGGGGAAGGGGGGTTGGAGTCACATCTGGAATTGCATTTGGCTTAGTGTGGAATAAACAGTTGATCTGCCTGGGAGTGCTATGGTGTTTTAAGCTGCAGTGTAAAAGCTGACAGTGTCCTCTGTTTCAGAGGACACACAGACTTAATCAGGTCTGCTGGCTGTCTGACATGGTCACAGGTAGACAGTCTGAAGAGGAGGAGAGAGAAAGAGAGGGTGAGAGAGAGAGAAAGCGAGAGACAGAGGGTGAGGGTGAGAAAAAGACAGTGAAACACAGGGAGTGAGATACAAGAAGGGAAAAAAGACAGGTTCATTTTCAACACAGACACAGACACACACTGTTTAATCTTGGCATCTAAATCCCTATAAAAAACTGCATGTTGGAGTCAGATAAAAAAAAAAAAGAAAAAGACATAAAGAAAGAATAAACAAACCCTGGCAAAGAACAGTATCATCGCTGGATTCCGTATCCGTGACAGCAGCAGCTCCAGCTTATGCCCCCCATCCCCCACACTGCCATCTTACCCACCCTGTCATCCAGACCAAGGAGACATTCGTACAATCGAGCGTTGCCACCCGCCTCCAAAGCCACGCCACTCTCTCTTTCTCTCTCTTTCAGAGGAATAGCATCCTGCTCTCCCCTTCCCAGAATCCCCCCCTCCCCAACCTAACCCAACCCAACACAGCCCACCACACCACCCCACAGCAGTCAGCCCCCAGCTCAACCCCGGCCCTTGCCTTGTTTAAATCAGCTTAGGGGTCTCATCGACGCCAGAGGCTGATTTCCTTGTAGGCCCCGGCGCGTCCTTAAGAAGCGATCACCTTCCCGCAATGCCCCCAGGATTAAACAGGCCAGCCGGGCTCTCTCTCCCTGGCCTCGTCTCTACCTTTGTAGTCAATAAGAGACTAACTAGAAAAAGAACAAGGCGGTGGGAGAATCAATCTACTGGAAGCCTCCCCACAGCTTTCTCATCATCTCCGGTGTCGTGTGTCATCTCCGATGGTAACACGAAAGGAGCTCCACGCAGTATGTGGGATGGAATTGCGCCGTTCGGTGTTAAGAACGAGCTAAGACTGTGCAAGAGAGGTTGGGGTTTGCTAGGTGTTGAGGTAGGGTTGGTAGGGGTGGAGGTGGCTTACTTCAGTGAGGGAGGGAGTGCGAGAGATGTGTTTTAGGTTATGCACGTATAGTCCCACTCGCGGCAGGGGTGTGCGTTACGTCCGCTTGGTGGGCTTGCCTGCACTCGCAGGGTTAAAAATATCCTCATGAGAACTGCTATTGTGAGTGCTTGGCCCAACAGTTCCTCGGGCACCTCTTGCTTTCTCAATTCCCTCTCCCTACTCCCCCCCCCCTCTTTCTCCCCCTTTCTCTCTCTCTTCACTCCCTACTGAGACTCACTGTGTATCCTGTCAAGTGAATACATTTTTTTTTTCCCCTAGTCTTGTTTTCGGGGCTTCATTCAGAATGTGCTGATGAGCGGATTGGACAGTGGGGACCAGGACTCACTCAGCATTATTGTATTGTAATCAATAATTACGTTTAGTGCTGACACTCCAAAGGCTTCTAGAGCTCACCCGTCACATTCCATACTATTAACCCTTTGCATGGAGATGATAGGGTACTGACGTGGATGGAAAAGGATGCCATTGATCCATAACATCAAGGCTGATATTACAAATTTTCCTTTTTTTTATTTTTTTTTTTATTAATTGTCCGATCACACAGTTGCATTCTTTTGTTCTCTGTAGCTCTTACATCTTAAATGATATACAAAATTCCCTGGCACTTTCAAGCTGATAAAATGTGTGGATGCCATAGATTAATCACACAAAAAGGTTCCCCGTCACTGTAGCTGAACATCACTACCAGTAGTTCCTCAGTAGTTCAAAAGCAGACATGAAGTTACTATATTGTATACACTGGCTAATATACACAGAATGTATAAGATGCATGTCAATATCCATCTTAAAAAAATAATCATATAATAGTTAGTCCTTGGTTTTCTTAATTCCTGATTGGAAAAGTAATCACAATGCATTTTGCACTGAATTATCTTATGTGAACGTGTAATCTGAATGATATGTTGAGTTGCTAAGCAACAGACAACGCCAAGATTAAAAATTGGCGCTATTTTGGGGGCAGAGGATAAACAACCAGAATCAAATGAGCGATGAAGTACAATTTTATGTCTTTATGTGCAATTAGTTGGTCGTGGAATTACCAAGCAATGTGATGCTTCTGGCTTCTGTTCTTGTACTTACAGTTGAACCACAAACATGGGTAATCCCTTTACTTACTGGTGCCACATTGCAAAACACTGCAACACTAGTTATCTATAGAAATTAAGTGACATTTATCCCAATACTAGTTTTAACACCATCCATCACCGTCACCGCAAACATTTGAACTTTACTACCACATTTTCCGACTGCACCCACTGCTCTTGTACCTTTTGACAGCTGGACTACATGAAACTGATGACTGAATGACCAAACTCTCGGATTTGAGGAAATCTGATGATAAATGCTCCTTCTAGACATTACTCAAGAATCAGCTCAAGCCTTTGGTGTTAAATGAGTGGCCAGCTGGCACAGGATCCTGTGACTCCATCCAGCCCCATCTGTTTACAGCTGGGTGGGTACAGTAGTTCACCACTGCACTGCTACAACCAGGACCACAATGAGATGCACTGTATGAAATGCTTGGTATTACAGTAAAGTCTGTATTCACATGAAGTATCTATCTGTCTATCTATCTGTTTGTCTATCTATCTGTCCTATCAGGATATAAGGGCTTTAAAGTCAACATCATAACACCTTATGGGCACAGTCATAGCTATCGATGAATTGTTTTGTTGACTCATGTCAATCATTAAAGGCATTATGAATGCTGTATACAGATTTCTATGTATTAAGTGTCCTTCCTCATAAACATATCTGGTTGTCTGTTATGTTTAGCAGTGGAAAAGAATTTCAGAACTATGAAGTAATTTATTACGGTAAATGTTAAGACACTCTTACCCACTGCTTCTATTGAGCCCTTTCTCAATGGTAAACTAACTCAATGGAAGGTGATAAGAGTATTAGATAGTAGTTAGTTTTGTTCATCCTTTGAACGTGAACACACAAGGACAGTCATTTCCGTCACATGCATGTTGTGTGTGTGTGTGTGTGTGTGTGTGTGTGTGTGTGTGTGTGTGTGTGCATGTCGCCCGCACTGTGCTTGTGTGTGCTTTCAAATGGTACATAAACATGATAAATCTGATTTTCATTAACTCTGAAATGAATGGAGGAAAAGCTCGTGAGATTTTTTATGAAAACACCCTCGTCCTTGGAGCATTCTTTTCAGAGGTGTATGTGTGTGGTGTGTGTATGTGTCTGTGTGTGTGTATGGGGGGGGGGGGGGGGGGTGTTTGTCTGCTGCCACTTTCATGTCCATCCTTGTGTTTTCATACACTCGCATACTGATGAGGAGTGGTCTGTCATAGCTCAGTGCCTCTCCCTGAGCCTCTTCCCAGGTCCTTTTAACACGTACAAAGAATACATTTATAAACAGTTTGATGGGTTTGAAAGATTCTGTCACAGGAAGCAGTGAACTCCAAAACAAAAGACAGATATACTGGTGACACTCACTCACAGTCTCATTCTGTCTGTCTCTCTTCCTCTCATCTCAGGGGGTAAAGATGATTTAAAAAAAAAAAAAAAAAAAATGACAAACTGTGAAAATGTTTCAAAAGGAAGAAATGCATTATGGAATTAAGGACAGCAGCCACTGTTGTATATGTAACAAAAGGGATTTTTTTTCTGTCACGTTTCTTTAAAGCAACAAGATATGGTGATATATAGTCCTCCCCCTTTTCGGGCGACTTTTGAAATTTTCTGTGCCCTCTATCCCTTTTCGAACCCTGCGGCTTTGAATGAGTGACTGATAAAATTCTGCTCTGAAATGACTACAACTGAACAGCTTTAAAAAGAAAAAAAAAGAATTCCTGCAGTATTATGTTTTTTTTTTTCTCATCTGTGGGTGATTCGTTTGAAGTTTGATATTCACTGCACAGTGGCCATAAGATGAAGTCATAAAGTAAATGTGCGGCATGAAAAAGATGAGAGTTTACAGACTGGTCATTCATCTTGACAAAAAAGGAAGAGGAAAAATGCCTCCTTGCCCTCAGAATTCCACTCCTCCTGCTCTTCCTTTACACATCTCAAGTTGTGTCCAAAAAGCCACAGTGTGAAAGAGATGTATCTTTTTCCTTCATCTACTCACTCCCAGACACATTTTGATTCCTCTCTTTATTATTGTAATTTGAATCCGTGGCCCTCTAAAAAAAAATGAATAAGGCATTATTTCAGGGCCCAATCGGCATTAAAACTTCTTTTTATCCTCTTCCCTTCTGTTCCAAAGAACGGCCCTATTGAGAAGGAGCCTGGTCTGTGTGTTTTTTTGTTTTTTTTTTTTTTTGTCGAGAAATGTACTGCAGGACTATTCTATATCAGGGGATGAAGCTGTCTGTTCGGTTGATTGACACGAGCCCACATTAAGAGGTGGTTTTGAAAATTAGTCCGTGGAGACCCTCCGGAGGTGTGCCTGAGAAGGAGAGGCGTCTCCGAGAGGAGCCGTGCCTTTTTAACCTCGCTCATTGGTATTCCGATGCGCGAGTGGCGCGCGGTGCTCTAAATGGCTGAGGCATCCAGCCCGGTAGCCCCCTCGACACGCTCCTGCACAGACAGACCCCGTGGAGAGCTGCCAACAATATGCAGCCCAGAATACAGAAATCAAAATGGGCCCAATTAATAATCACATACTTAGTTCATATTTTATACACCGCTCGCCGTCCCTTGGCTGAACAAAGTTTGCATTTCTAGATTTGGCAGAGGAGGAGGAAGTGAAAGGTTGCTTTTTTTTCTTCTTTTCTCTCTCCTCTCTCCTTTTGTATTTATTTTTTTAGTGTAACATTATGAACTTGGTTGTTTTGCCTAGGTCCTCTTTGCATGCGTGAGCTGCAGGTACGGTAATGATCTGGCTGGCCATTCACATTGACAGTCTGTGTATAATGGGAAGGGATTGTGTGAAAATGCGGAACAGCACCATGGCGAGATTGCCATAAAATTTGAATTATTTCCTCTGATTAGAATACTCTGCACACTTTGGTGCTGGTGGACCACATGCATAATTTAGCGACAAAAATAAGTAACGTCCAAGTTGCTCATCTGTAAACTTAAAAAAAAAAAAACACCTTACCACTCCTTGGTTTTGAGAAATACATCACTCACACATTACTCCTATACATGGCTTAACCTTGAGACAGTGCCTGAAACCTCATCTGAGATGGGATTTTCAAAATGTACACAGCTGCAGTTTTTGAACATAATCAAAACGTCCATACAAAATATCCAATGGTATTTGAATGTAACCCTGTCCTGAATGGCACGCAGTGAAATTCAATCTCAGCCATTCGTATATATAATATCTTTTTTTTCTTTGTCTTCTTCCTCTTCTTCATCCTTCAAAGTGAACCCAAAGCAGCTGGGGCAGTTGGTGTGGTGTGGCTGATGAGGCCTGCTTTGCTCTGAGTCAGTGACGAGCAGTTTACCGATTTTGACATGTTCATTTAAAGTTGCTAATCACATGTAAATATGCAAAGCAGTTTCCCATGGGCCGCCTTTGAAATGCAAATAACGAGTGCAAACAGAGGTGCTGCTGGATGTAGGTTCTGATGCAGCAGAATCACAGAGGTGTGATATCGCTCATCTCTCATTAGAATGTGAAAAGACTCCCCATGCATTCCCCATAGCCCTTCATTAAAGGAGGTATTGAAATTTGTTTCTTTTTTCTTTTCTTTATTAACTCCAATAATTCTGACATCTCTGCTTGCACAATAGCATCTCTTTTGTTTTAACACTGCGCACCCCTGATTCTCTCGTCGTTAGATCTTTATTGGCAAACTAAGTCTTTAGTATGTCTAATTATCACTATCAATATGTAAAATGTGGCTGATGCTTATTGTGTTGATGATAAATACATGACATCTATCATCATGCTTGTAGAATAAAGCCATCAAGAACTGAATAGAGCTGTTCTATTTTAAAAACCAGTGCGTTGGATTTGGCTTTGGTAGTTCCATCCACGAGTAGAGTTTTGAGTCAGCAAGCTAAACGTTTCTTGAACTACAATAAGAATGTGAATTGGGACTAAATGTAAGCCCCCACCACACACACTTGAGAAGCAGGCCGTGCTGGCTGGTGGACGCAATCTGTGCAGTTTCATGGGTGAACCTGGCAGTGCCACAAGGGCCCCACTGAAAGGAGATGGACTTCACTGGCATCGCACTTAATGTTCCAACATTTCCAATTTCAGCAGGCAAATTGGGATTCCTGACTATGCTCACAAGTGTCTGAAGCACCATTTCCTGACTCTATGGAGTGGAAAATATGATTCAATTCCTGTTCAACGCCTTTTCATTAACCAGCCACTGAATGTCATCCATGGAAAGTGTGTGCTTGTATCAAAGTAGACTAATAATTGTGTGTTATTATTCATCTCAGTTGTATTTTTTCAAGAATGGTCCTATTTTGTCATCAACTTTGAGGGTCTGGAGGGAGAAGAGGGCTTAGGGGTAAATCTATGTAAAATAGTGGCAATTAAGCCAATGGCTAAGTATTGCTTTGCTGGAGCCTGACCACCCAGCTTGGCTTTTGCCTGTAGAGCAGGAGTTGGGTAGTTAAAACAAAGCCACTTGGCAAGGTCTCTTCAGTGGGCCATTTTAGAACGCTGTGTATGGGCACCTAGTCGCACTCGCAAGGCATTAGCCCTCGCTGACACCACTGCCAATCCATAGCACCCACCCTCCCGCCGCACTCCCCATTAAAATTTTACAGGTCAAAAATCTAAAAGCTAGTTAAAGAAATGTTCTTTTTCATTGTAAGTGACAAAAATGAGCAGGTCAGTCTATGGCAATAATGGCACAGTAATTAGAGCCTCTCGACTTGATAATGTGTGACTGTAAATCAATGTCGGACTAATTAATCAATATTTTAATTATTAGACCTTTTAATGAACATTTTTGTCGAATTCCCCAGGAACCCCTTGGCCGCGTCGGCCCCCTTCTGTCATCATTAGCCCCTACAGAGGGCCCCCACTACACAGACAGAGTGTGATCGTTTAAAGTGTTTTAAATTCATTTAGAAGCCAATGCCATGGCAGGGAGCTTGGGCTCGCCACCCGCGCTCATTACATGGATTTAAATGTGTCTTTTTAATCATCCATGTTTGTTTTCCAAAATGAAAGCACCATATGAACCCAGCATTGGATAATGGTTACAGCACATTGCGCGTACAGAGTCTAAAGCTTCACTACGAGGCTTACACAAGGCTGTACGATATCTCAATATGGACGGCAAACTGTATGACAGAGGTGGAAAGGTTGTGATTTAACCCTTTGGATGAGTTGAAGTGCGTGTTTGTTAGAGGAATAGAGAAGTGATATTCTAGTCCATTTTTTTTTTCGTATTACTGAAAGGCAAGATCTTCAAAAGAAACTCTAAATGCAGACGGCTTCAGGTGTGGTTCTGCTAATGTTAATCGCAACCTAGGCAGGAGTGCTATCAGTGACTGAAGTGACAGTTCTGTAAAATTACTGGATCAAAGGCCTCCTTGATGAGACATACTATCTCACTTTCCGTTGAGGGTCAGATTTGATTATGTTCTGTGCTGTCACAACCCATCTTTTGGTATATAATAGCTGGCTGTTGGATGTGATTTATCTAGGCTGGTTGAGGTGCATTGAACTGTCTGTGAACAGCATGTCATATAATAAAGGGGAAACAGGGCTACGCTGAGTTCTACATGCAGGAGAACTGCTGAAGTAGAAGGAGTGTCTGACGATGCCTGACAATACCCATGATCAGAGCCACAGAAAGAGAGAGTTGCAGCAACTGTGGTCCAAAAATGTGGTGGCTTTCTATGGCTCTGATCATGATGATTTACATCACTGTGACGATACTGGAATGTTATAGGCCTACACCTGGGTTGATAAACTGAGATGATTCCTAAGGAGTTTCTTACTGTATCAATATACTACACTATTCAGAATGTCAACTGAAGGTAACTTTCAACTGAATAGACAAGATGGATGTTGGCCATGAAACTAAAAGGTTTCCAAGAAATAGCGCAACATAGTAAAATGGACCAAATATCAGCTAGACTAAACAGGGCTAGTTTATTTCGAGATCTCATACTGGACAAGGTGAAACATACTGAATAAGTAAGAGACAAGAGTTCTGCAAAGATAGAGAAACTACATGTAAGGTTACAAGAATGATTACAAGAATTTTCATGTCAGACTCTTGTTTCTGGTGTAAAGCATCCAGTAAACACAGCTTGTCCAGTTCTTGTTTTAATCTTGATCATGAAGTTCATTGGGTAGCTGGTCCTTTTAGGATGCAATACATGTCTCTTCCTCTCCAGTGTCTCTCTCAACACTTGATTCCCAGCTGTTACTGCACAGCTCCACAGTTCAACCTCTGCTCATGAGCACATCCCCCACCAGCAGTCTCTAAAGGAGTTGAGGAAACATCTTCTTTCACTCTTTAAAAAAAAAAAAAATAGAAGAAGAAGAATGGTTTGGGTTGCAAAGCACATTCCCCTTCTGACTCAATAATGACTCTGCAGTTTGCAGAATCCTGTATTCTGTCACCATTCAATTTTCAGTCTCTTTCTTCGCTGGCCTAATCCTGCTTTTTCCAAGTGAAGATGGGGGTTGGGGGGGCACTCATTCAATTCAGGGGAGTCAGGACTTTTAGATTTCGAAAATGTCTGTCAATTTGAAAATAGCTTGCAGAATCAGAACAAAAGCATGGCATGTATTAAGGCAGGGAAACGTATTTGTGCATGTACTGTACTGTATGTGGTTTCGATATACACATAAAACACACATCACTGCTCACCTATAGCAATATCAACCTGTATTAGTCTACAAACTCTTATAAAAGCTTTTGCAAAACTTAACATAAAACTTCCAGCGGAAATACGTAAAATATGTGAATCTGCCCATCAGCGTATAACATGGATATTGCAAACCAAATCGAAAATATTAGGCTCATGGGACTTTCACACTTAAAGTCTTGTTTTCTGATCATTTTTTAAAATGAAATACAAAGGTTAATATAACACTTTTGACGAATGCTTCTGTTCTGAGAATTTTTGATACGCTGACACGCAGACACAAAAATCATTGCAAAGTGCGACTTCCATCAGCTTACACTGGTTCAATTCAGACAACAAGGCTTTAAGTGTAAAAACCCAAACCTACCCTTTAAAAATTTAACACAAGTTGAATAGTTGAAATTTCAGACAAGCCTATGAAGCATGCTATGTACTCCGGCATATTTAAATATTTCAGTTGTTTCAATGTGTTTCAACATGATTGTCATAGCCCTGCTATCATACATGTGGCTGGAGAGTTAAGAAATGTTGTGATGATGTGTGTGATGCATTTTGCAAGGAGCAGTCTAACAATGAAAGTTTATCAGGGATGTGGTGGTAAGGCAGCACAGGATTTGCACAGCAAATATCATTTTAAACATTTCAATTTGTGAATATGTAGGCTGAATTGTTGGTATTGTTATAGTTATTGTTAAGTTTTATTTCAGCCTAATATGTTTAGCTTACTCGATCTCAGACCCTCAAGACCATTCTATGGTTTATCACATGAATCTTACATGAAGCTTCTGTAACATGATGTTACGTATTGGTCCTCAATGTTAAGCACTACTGTATGTCAGAGCCCCTTTAAAGACTGTATAGCTTTAGCCTGATGCTAACACTGCTCAGAATCGCTGAGTGAGATTGATTCAGAACACTTTATGTTTCATTATTTATTAT
>JAVQKI010327819.1:0-12500 GCA_036025975.1 Nematalosa erebi
AACATACAGTACAAAGATTACAGTCACAAATGTACAGATATACAAGTATAATCAGAGGCTATAACAACCTTTTGACAAGAGGAATGTCATTTTTCTAGTCAAAAAACAAATCAGTACAAAAATATATAATACAAAAAAATGTTCATGTAAAAAAAAAATTGACATCAATGCTTGCTCCTCCATTTCAATGTGCAAACAAAAGGCATGTCTATTGTACGTCTATTAGAATGGAGTCTATAGTTTCTCTTTTTCCAAATATATATCCATTATTGGACACCTTGCCCTTCAACTCCCTGGCCAGCCAGTGAGGCAACATGGCCAGATACCAGCTAAGGCATCCGCATCGGGCACTGAGTTGCAGCTCAAAGTTGGGCTTGGTCGATGCTCAAGCTCCCATAGGGGTCAGCTTAGGTCCTTAGAGAGGAGGCTCCAAAGAGTCTAAATCCTTAGCTCGGCCTCCTCACTGTGCTCCAGTGAGTGCTCAGTGGTACTGATAAGGGAGGCCGGGGGGCCCTGCGTGACCCCAAAAGGGGATATGGCTGGGGAGCGAGCAGCGAGGGGCGACAGGGATGGGGAAAAGCTGGGGGACATGGCCACTGACGAGATGGAGCCCTCGTTGCTGAGCGGCGACCGCCGAAGTGTGGCCAGCTGTGGGAATGTCCGACCCACCGCAGGCTTCGGGGGCACTGTTTTGGCTCCAGGATGGGCCACGTTGGTGATGAGCGGCGGAGGGTCAATCCGAGGTTTAGGGTCGGGCTTGGCCTTCTGCTGGAAGGGCCTCCGTGGGTTTGGGGGCGCGCTCTCATCTTTGAGTCGAGCAATCTCTGTGAAAACGTTGGCTAGTGGCTGGAACTGGGGGCACCAGTTCAGGAGGTAGTCCCAATTGTAGCTGCCCCTCAGCTCCTCGTCGCTAGCCACAATGGCTGTGAGCGAGCCATCCACAGCGGGCTTCCCGTCCTCTGGGAAAGCATAGTCTTTGGGGTGGGAGATGCTGAGCCCCCTTCCCACACCCAAGTAACCGCCGCCCTCATCCCGGTACACGGGGAGCTGGCCAGCCAAAAGGGTCCCGCTCAAGCTTCCCAGCTTTTTCCCTTTGAACCACTGGTTGGCATCCATCCCTGGCTCACAGGAGATATCAGAGAGCTGATCTGCATCCTGCTGGATACCAGAGTCGGGACCTCGGGCGGATATGTGCTCCTGCATGGAGGAGGAGATACTGGAGACTCGCGGGTATTCGTTGATCATTCGGATCTCGTCGTCCTCGGCTGCCTCGGCTTCTGCAGAGCCACGTCCGCTTGAGTGAGAAGGGTCTAGAGAGCCACCCCTGGTGTAGGGACCCCCTCCAGTTCCTGGCTGTTCGGGGGCATAACCAGGCAGCGTCTGGTGATATATTCGGTCATTTCCTGCAACTTTGGTTTCGTCAAGCTTCTGCAATACGGTGCCGGAAGTAGATATCCTTTCCCGCTCCTCTCTTTCCTTCTGCCGTCTAGACCTGAATAAGAATAATGCCACAGCTATTACAATCAAGATGATGACCATAGCCAGAGAAACGGCTATGATGCTGATTAGCAGCATGTTCACGTCCGTGGCCAAGCCAAAGGCTGTGTGCGTGACATCGATGGTTAGCCTGGCAGTGGTCACCCTCGAGGTTTCCAAGGGACTGTGGGCCATGACGTCCACGGTCATCTGTCGGGTTTCCCTCTTTGATCGGCTCACGTGTCTGCTGTAACTATCCATTTTCAGTGATATCACCCCAGTGGACGTGTTGACATCAAAATAGGGTGAATTTTCAGCAAGAGAGTACAGAACAATACCGTCCACACCACTGTCTTCATCCTTTGCATGAACCTGACCGATGCTCTGTCCTTTCTTGGCTCCCTCAGGTATGTGAAATGTGAGGTCTGAAGTGGTGAAAACAGGATCATACTCATCCTCGCCAGTCACGTAAACTTGGACAGTGACTGTGGCTGAGTAGTTTCCTGCATCCATTGCGATAGCCACGAAGCTGAAAGAGTTCACCTTTTCAAAATCAAAAGTAAATCGGGCCCTTACTTCTCCTGAGGTCTGGTTGACTAAAAATGAGTCTTTCCCATCGCCCGATTTGTCCATCATGAAATATTTCAACTGGCCATACATTCCAGTATCATGGTCAATGGCATGAAGCATGGTGACCAAAGAGTTCTGTGGCTGGTTCTCACGAATGCTTGCAGTCAGTTTCTTTAAGGGGAAATAAGGCCTGTTATTGTTGATGTCTTTGACTTCGACAATGACAGGAGCCAGTGCAAAGTGACCCTGTCCGTCAGAGGCTTGGACAATAAGCATGTGGGATGACAGCTTCTCACTGTCCAGGGAACGCTTGAGACGCAACGCCCCTGTCCGCTTGTCCAACAAGAAGAGGGCCGTGTCATCTCCGGAACTGATCACGTAGTTGACTTCACCACTGGGGCTGGAGTCTGGGTCGGTCGCAGACAAGCGCAAGACTTCTGTCCCAGCTACGGCATTCTCACTTAAGACCACGTTGTACTCAGCTCGACTGAAAGCCGGTGGATTGTCATTGGCATCGGTGACAGTGATCAGAACCGGCACGCTGGAGCTGCGCTGGGGGATGCCACGGTCAGATGCCACGATGGTGAGGTTGTAGCTGGACAAAGTTTCAAAGTCTAGACGATCAGCCAGTACGAGGGAGCCGACTGTCTGGAAACCTTGACCCTCCACAAAGTGGACGCTACTCTCGATCTGGAAGGCATTTCCGATATTCCCGCTGGCAATGGCGAAATCAAATCCACAGTTTTCCCGGGACATATCCCCATCTACAGCCTCTAAGGTCAGGATGGTGGACCCAGGAAGCTCGTCCTCTGATACAGTGGTTCTGTACTCAGACTGCTGGAACATGGGAGCGTTGTCATTGACATCTGTCACACGGACCTGAACGGTGGTGAATGCACTTAGGGGTGGGCTGCCTCCATCCTGAGCCTCGATTACAACAAGGATGGATGGACGGTCAGAGTGGAACTCTGCTCTCTGGTTAATGAACAGCGTACCTGCAAAAGCATAAAAAAATGTATGAAACACACTGCATTTAAAAACAGCATTCTTATACAATATTAATATTTAAGAGAGCACAAAAGCAAATATGATGGCTGTTTCTCAAAGTCAAGGAAAGATGCTTGACCAGGGTTAACAGCTGCTTGCTACGTTATCGAACGCCATCAAGCACTGCTCCAAAGTCAGAGATCCTCCAAAATTCTACCAAGTGCATCGGCGTATCCTTGAAGTTTAAGAAATACCCACAATCCTTTGTGTACATACACAAGTTGGCATATTTTAAAAAGGCAGCGGCACAGCAGCGGAATACATTTATCTCAAATGCTAGAAAGGTTCTCAGCCTTGCCTTTGTAGCACCCAACTCGCAAGGAGGCGTTCTATTAAGGAAGCATTCTTGACATTGTGAAACAGCCATAATTCATGAAGTCAGCCTACCATTGTTAGGATCAATGTAGAAAATGTCTCTTGTTGATGACATCACTCTGTAAGAGATTTTTCCATTCTCCCCAGTGTCTTTGTCAGTGGCGGTGACGGTGATGACAGGGCTTCCAGCTGGGGAATGTTCGGCTAATGTCACCTACAATGCAAGATAATCAACACTAAGTGACAAAAATGTTTATTTGGACTTTTAGACACTCAAGACTAATTAAAATGAAATTAAATATTTACCCCCCCCCCCCCCCATTGTGTGAAATGCAATTCTCTTTCATAACTTCAAACATGTCATTAGCAATGCATAAGATCCAAATTTAGCACCCTCAACCCCATTTCTGTACCTGATAGAGATCTTGAGTAAATGTGGGGGCATTGTCATTCACATCTTCTACAAGGACTGTGAGGTTTGCTTCACTGTAATGCTGTGAGTCTGAGGAGCGAATGGTCACTGTGTACCAGGTCCTTTCCTCAAAGTCCAGGGGAGCTGTTAGGGACACTCCACCACCATATCGATGTATCCCAAACTTCCCCTGGGCATGAGAATCAAGGAGCAGGGAATAGAAAAGGGCTGGACCAGAATCTACATCATTCCCTGTTACCTGTGTAATCACTGTGCCAATCATTGTATCTGTTTGGAAAAATAAGATAAGAACAAAAAAGAAAGTTCAATGGGTTACATCGAGCAGGTGGAGATTATCTGACATTAAAATATATGTTGCACATAATGTCAGTGTAATACTAGCCTCACATCTCTGATCACAGTATTTTGTATAAAAACCATGAGCACATTTTTGATGTTAGCGAGCCTTTGGATATGCAATAGCTTTGCAGCATTACACAGGAAATGAGCTGTGAAGAACTTGGCAAAAACAGGGGTGCCTAATTGAGTCAACCTGAGACAATGTGTTCCAGAGAGAGAGAGAGAGAGAGAGAGAGGAGAGAACGCACAGCTATTTGATTACGTCAGTGTGGTTCAGATCACTCACTTTCTGGCACCCGCACCTCACGGGGCACAGGGATTGTAGGACTGTTGTCGTTGAGGTCCACGATAATGACAGTGAGGGTGGCCGAGCCAGCAAGCCTGGGTGTCCCGCGGTCAGTCGCTGTGACAACAAGTCTGTGAGGTGTTGGGAGAAAGGGGGTCAACTGAGATTAAAAAGCCTCATCACATCATTTTGCCCTGGCATTACAAAATGCTATCTGGTAGTTACATCATCCCCACATTTAAGATGGTCTAAAGAGAGATTTATTATTTAGCTCAGTTTTGGAACAAGTTTGTGAATGAATCATGATGCTGTCTTGGAAACATTGGACAAACAACCCACCAGAGATAAAATGGATTGTTTAAACATTAGGTGTGTCAAAACAGACGTATATGACAACATTAATAGAGATGAAGAAAAGGCCTTACTTCGTCTGTGTCCAGATCTCTCTGTCCATGATGGCAGCTGTTGTGATGCTGCCGGTCAAAGGGTCGATCTTGAAAAGCCCACTCATGGATGACGACCTTATGGAGTAGGTCACCTGACCATTCTGACCCTGATCGAGGTCATCTGCCATTACCTGAGGAAATTACCAGGGAAATTGCGAATGAAAATAAAGGCAGATTTGCAACAGCTGTTCCAGCGTAACGTGAACCAGTGAGCAATATTAGACTTGGAACTTCTGGTTTCAAGAGAGGAGGGGGGCTGCCTCATGATTTGGCTACATGGCAGAGCTTAGCCAGTGTTTTCAACTGGGACAATGAAAACATCGGCATAACAAGGTGAAACCACTTTTCGGCGGCAGTGAAAATCTCCAGATCTGCTTAGTTTGAGGCAGATTGTGTTTTCATGGTACAACTTCACACGTTCACAAAAGCCAACCATAACAGAGAAGCTAGGGGAGACCCGTTACTGCACCTGGATGATGGGGTGATCATAGCCCTGTGCCTCCCTGACATATGCCACATAATTCTGCAGCTGAAATCGTGGCAAGTTGTCATTGACGTCCTGCAGGATCAGGTTGACGGCCATGAAGGAGCTGGAGGACGCCGTCTCTGCCTTCACCACTAGGCGGAGTCTAGGTGTTTCCTCAAAGTCGAGACCCACAGAGTTCTGAACCCAGATTTCACCTGGACATATGACATTACATATTTATTTGTTTAGTCATAATAAATATGCAGACATAATTTCCACAGTGTGCTATTACACTAACTCACCAGTGGTGGCACTAATGCCAAAGGACTGGAGCTTGTTGCCACTGAAGATACTGTAGCTGATACCATTGCGAGAGCCATCAGGATACTGGGCCTGAGTCTGTACAACAACAGTACCTGACCAAAACAGAACTCAATGTTATAACATGTTTTAACACTGTGACGATCCAACTTTGCTTGTTTGAGCAAACCGAAGGGTTTCAGGAAGGATCATGCTTGGGAACATTGAACTAGCAGTACTAACAACACTACTGCATGTTGAAAAACACACAGGCATTTAAGCACTTATCATACTTGAGATAGCACACTGTAAACAGTCTGCAGGACATATCTAGTAAACAGCCAGAATAGTTTGTAATGAAACCCAAACACACCTTGGGCTGCATTCTCCTGCAGGCTCACGTCTCGGGTGTTCCGTGAGAAGCGGATGCCACGGTACGGCTGCTCCCGCACGTACACCACCACTACTCCGAACGATGACTGGGCCGGACTCCCCTGGTCCATGGCCTCCACGATCAGTGTCCGCTGGCTCTGTGTTAGCCCCTGGAGGTTCTCTGTGGCCTGGATGGCCCCTGTGAGCGAGTTGATGGCGAAGCCCCTCACAGGACTGGCAAAGCGGTAGAACACAGAGCCGTTGGCCCCAAAGTCCTTATCCTCTGCCCGCATAGTGGCCAGGGTGCGATGGCCCTGCGCCATGGCGCTGGAGATGTTGATAATGAGGGGGTCCTGCACGAAGAATGGTGCATTGTCGTTCACATCTAGTATGTTGACGGTCACCTGGGCGGATGAGTTCCGTGGGGTGGCCGGAGCGGAGTCCACAGCCCACACATGGAACGTGTACAAAGCCTTTTTCTCCCGGTCCAAAGGTGCAGCGGTGAAGATGCGACCCGAGTGTTCGTCCACCAAGAACATGCCCTGGGCCTCTTTGCTGAGGTAGTATAGAACCTGCCCGTTGGGGCCCTCGTCGTCATCTGTAGCAGTCACCTCCAGCACTGCCGAGCTCTCAGGAACATCCTCTGAGACATCAATGGTATAACTACTGCTCTGGAACACTGGGCTGTTGTCGTTGATATCTAGGATGGCGACCTCGACTATCGTGCTGGCACTACGGGGAGGGATGCCCTGGTCTATGGCCATTATAGTCAGGGCATACTTAGCCTTCTTCTCCCGGTCTAAAGGTCTGGAGGTGGACAACACTCCTGTACTTCTTTCCAGACGGAAGTCCCCCATGGGGTCTCCATCTAAGCAGAAAAGAAAGTAAACCTGGTTAAAACCTAAAGGAATCTCAGAGTGGCTGGTATTCATCTTAATATAGAACCAGACAGACAGAAGCAGACATGCCAGGTTGAGAAAATAAAAATCCTGCTATGTTTTCCTTCTGTCTGTGAGCTAATTAGCTGGTGTATCTGGCTAAAGGGTTGTGCTAGTTAAGATCAGTTGGTTTAATAAATGGTCGAATCAAATATGTGGCAGGACTTTCGAACTTTCACAACATGGGATGTCTGCCTCTACCATGACATAACAACTTTAAAGAAAAAGAACTCTGTGTGGTGGAGTGGAAAAAGCACCTACTTGAAAAATGTGTTTTTCAGGTAGGAAAGGAAAAAAAAAAGTTGGAACAAAATGATTGCGTCCAAGACAACATGAAAGGGTTCTTGTTCCCACCTGTGATTTTGTATGTGATCTCGGCGCTCTCTCCTGAGTCTTGGTCGGTGGCTCTCAGCGTGAACAGTGCCACTGACTCCTGATTCTCTGGCACCTCCAGGCTGTAGTACACCCTGCCAAACACTGGGCTGTTGTCGTTCTCGTCCAAGACTGTGATCTTCACTGTAGCTCGGGCATAATTTGGCGGGAGCCCGCCGTCCTTGGCGTACACTGTGGAGAGAAATTTTTATCGGCTCATTGTTAACATCGCTTCTGCTGAGCAAAGGGACGGCGCAGAAATCTCAAATCCACTTACTGGAAAAAAAAATTATGATCTGAAAATACAGACAAAAAACTGAAAGTGATGGAAAGAACCTGTACCAGTCATAACATTCATACGTTAGGCCAGTGGATACTATCTTGACAGGCTTTTAGTGATGGAGCCAAAAGCCTGTTTTCTTTCCACTGTACTGCAAATCTGTTTCTCCCAAATCTACAGCGTGGGGGTCATGCTGTACCTGTCACAGTATAGAGCTCTTGGGTCTCTCGGTCCAGGGCTTTGGTGGTAGAGATGACTCCGGTTGTCGGGTCAATACTGAAGCCGTCCTCACCAGAGACTCCGTAGGTCACTCGACCATTCGTCCCTGAAGCAAGAGAGAAACGCAGAGACAGAGACAACCGCCAATTACTGGAAGTCACACTTCCTAAATTAACTCCATGTGCATTGGGAGAAAGGAAGAAAAGAGAAAATATGCCCGTGACGCACAGCCATGCAAAAAAAAAAAAAAAAAGGAGAGCAATTGAGTTTTCTCACGAAATGAGTAAACACAGCGGCATGCTTTGTTTTTGTTTTTTTTTTCTTTTTCTGTCTTTCTTTATGCTCTTCAGGTTGTTTTTTTTCTCCCCCTTGTTTTTTTATTTGTTTGTAGTTTATTTTGCTGTCTAAGCAGTTGGCCACAATCACCTTCCCCCTGGTGCCTAGATGCCAGATTGCGTGCTAACCCTGAACGAGTCTGGCACAGACACCTGTTTACTTCATTAATTGCTCCTGGAGAGAGAGAGAGAGAGAGAGAGAATGGCAGAGCAACCCTGGGAGAGAAAGAGTTAGAGGGAGAGGGAGAGTTTATAATCCTTCTCTTTTATATGCTCCTGACTAAGTCCAGGAGAATGTGCTTCTTCCCCCCCTCCCCTCGTCCCTACACCAGCCCCCAAGTGTTACTGACAATTAAAACCAACTGGTGATGTGTGGAGTGCCAACCAAACACATACACTCTAGGTGGAGATAGAAGGTCTTTCTCATGCCATTAGAGGCATTCATTTCAGTGATTTACATAGAATCGCAATAATCACTGATAATACAAATCTGTGATACATTTTTGTTGTAATTGGGAACATGATTTATGACCTACCTTGATCCAGATCAGAAGCCGAGACCACCAGCACAGAGAACCCAGTGGGCTGGTTCTCTGTGACAAAGGCCTCGTACTGGCTCTCCTCGAACCAGGGTACCTCGTCGTTCACATCAATCACCTGCACCGACAGAACCTGCGTGGTGGAGTGCTGAGGCATCCCATGGTCCTCCGCGATGATGGTCAGGTTGTAAAGGTCCTGTTCCTCTCTGTCGAGGGGCTTGAGGATGGACAAGGACCCTGGCGAAATGAGAGAAAAGATTCATTCATTGTAAGAAAAGTTAGCTCTCTTGCACTTAGGCTGTTGTTTCTGTTGGAGAGCGTGTGAGATGCTAACGAGGCCGCCCGCACGCTTGCCAAATGCGGAGGCACGCTGTTAAGTAAGCCCGCAGTTTGGAGGGACCACAGTCGACGCTCGCATGCAATGCGTGCAGAGTGATTCGTCGGGGTTAATGGCCTTAACGAGCAAGCCTCCACCATGTTTCCGCGGCAACAGGAATGAGGTGCGAAAGGAGGGTCTGGAGTAACTTGTCGTGGGAGAGGCAGATCAGAGTTAAGCCTTCTCTGATTTTTTTTCACTCTCTTGTTTTTTTTATGACTCTCTGCTACCTGCAAACTGTGCTGCTGGCTGACGCCACCACCGACCCCAACAACACTCCTCCACCTCCACCCCCTCACATCCCAACACCACCGCCGCCGCTTCTGTGGCAACTAACTATCTGGCTGGAGTTTATGAGTTTTTTCCACAGAGACAGCTTGCCACAGCCTCAGGGGGGGTCAGGATGGAGAAAGGGTAAACACGCTCTCTAGACACGCAACGCAGCCTGCCGTGCCCCGGCAAAATTAAAGGCACCCTCGGCACGTCATTAACCCTGGCCTGACTAAGCAAGCGAGTGAGAGAGCAAGGGGAGCCGCGCTCTGCATTGATTCAATTTCGATTTCATGCTTTGGACGGAGCTGCAACCGTTGGGAGGGAGGGAGGGAGGGAGGGAGAGACTATGCTGCTGCGGGCTGTTTTTGGTTCTGTTTAAAGTCTCACCCCCCAACCCCTCCACCCCTCCACCCCCAACCCCCTCCTTGTATGTGTTGTTGTCTTTTCGTTCGTTTTCTATCTGCCGAGTGCTGAGATAACTTGCCCTTGAGCCTCTAATCTGGTAAGAATTACTGGCTCAAATGTTTTCAGCCAGTTTGACTCCCCGGCAATCCTGCCCATAAGCCTAGCTTGTGATAAGACACGCCGTGTAGGGGGAGGAATGAAGATGTTTGCTGCTTCTCGACCTTGTTGGCTCTGCATAAGTCAGGAACACCGTAAGACACGCTAGCTTCAGGTGAACTAAAATTACACAGATTTCCGAAAACAAATGAAAAAGCCTTAAGGCTCTGTCGAGAAACAAATAAAGTTTTCTGATTTCCAGCCTAATTTTATGACGGGTAGCCTGAAAAAAAAGGAAAAGAGTAACATAAAAGGGGGGGGGGGGGTTTGGAACGAAACGAAAACAAAGCAGAGGTCAAGCCACTTCCTCATCTGGCAGATGCCGGAACGGGAGCAAACCAGGTGCTCCGAGGACGGACTGTGTCATTATTTTAACAAATGACCAACACAGCTGAGGGGGCTTCAAGAAAATCATACTCTGTGGTCTGAGCACGTTTGACATGCATGACAGATTCTTCCCTTTTTTTGGACCACTTTCATCCCTTTTTTGTGTCCTTAGGGACAGTTGAACAGGGAGTGGTATTTCCTGATTGAAACCCGAAGGCATGACTAAGGGCACGAGGGAGGACGATGAAGGGTGGGAAGGGTCGGGTGGGAAGGGCAAAGCGTGTCTTAGGCACCGCAACAAAGCCCCTGTGGATCCACATGGCTCATGTTGGTGTTAGTGCAGACCTTCTCTCGCAGCCCGACTGCAGTTTGTGGCCCACGTCTTAATAGCTCCCAGCAGCCAGGCAGAGTGTGGGACACTTTGGTGTTATTTTTTTGTCGGCTCCATGTTTCATGGGAATGGATACACACAGAGACCTGATTGAGAGCATGTGAGCACAGCCCTTGGCAGGGAAAAGGGTCTGGCTGGAGGCAGGAGAAGAGTGAGAGAGAGAAAGAGTAAGTGAGAGAGAGAGAGAGAGAGAGGAAAATTGCTGGAAAGGAGAAAATCAGTGGCGTTCCGTGAGAAGTGTGGATTGGGGAATGAAAGACTCACCAGTGCCAGGGTTGAGGCTGAACTTTCCTGCTGAGTCTCCCATCTGGATGCGGTAGGACACACGTCCGTTCTCACCCTGGTCGGCGTCGCGTGCCATGACATAAAGCACCACAAACCCAACCGGCTGGTCCTCCATCACGCTCACCACGGAGGGCGAGGTGAAGAACGGCGCGTTGTCGTTTTCATCCGTGACAAAGACACGTGCCGTCACCGAGCCCCAGCGCCGCTGGCTGACGTTCAGTGGCGAGTCGGTGGCCTGAACCACCAGCACCAGGGAGGAGGTGGCCTCGTGGTCCAGCGGCAGGCCCAAGGAGAGCACCCCCGTGTTGGGGTCCAAGTGCAGGAGCCCAGGGTCTCCTGGCCACTGCTGCTGGATGGTGTAGTGCAGCTCACTGTTAGGGCCGCTGCCGTCGCCGTCCGAGGCCTGAAAGGTGTACACGGGTGTGCCCGGCTCCGTACTCTCTGAGATTACGATCGTGACGGGATCTTCAGGGAAGTGCGGTGCGTGATCGTTGTTGTCCTGCACGTCAATGTCCAGCAGCACCATATGACTGCTAGGGGGCGCCGAAGAGAAGTCCACCACCTCGATGTGGATCGAGTAGCGCGAGTCCCGCTCATAATCCAGCTCCCGTGCCAAGTAGACGTCTCCCGTCACCCGGTCCACCACAAATGTGCCGTCACGATCTGTCCCGCCGACCACCGTGTAGGTGACCTGACCTGCCTCGGGAAGTTTCTGTGTGTCATGTGATCTGACCGATCCAATGACAGAGCCAGGTTTGGCCCCTTCCATGGAAGTGAGAGACATGGACCGGGAGTTGGCTTTGGCCTTGCTTTTGCTTGCGCTCAGAACCTGCAAAGGAGAGCCGAGGACTTTAATATGTTTCAGAAAGCAACAAGACTTGGCAAAAGGTTCTACTGTTCTTTTTACAAAGCCAAACCTCATAGATATGCTACGTTCCACTCAACTGTTCAAATGAATGCCTTAATATGCTCAAGTCACCACAGCCACTGGAAGCTTAGAAAATGAAAACATATTGTAGACCGCATTCCCTCGTTATGCTCTTTTTTTTCACAGAAGGATGAAAAACAAAAGTTTTTAGCAGTTTTTACAGACTCCAACAACATGCCTGCTAGCGTTAATCAGATTTAATCAGATGGGGGCATCATTGCCAGGAAAAATAATAAAGGATTAAAGTAAACATAATCAGAATAGGAAACAGTCAGAACATTCATATTAGGATACAGGGCACAGTCTTCAGAAAACACCCCCACTTTTACAAAGACCCATGATGGGCCAATCAACGGCACTTCAAAGCAAATGCGGCTCGGAGCCTAATATGGAAACACGCTACAAGCTCCCACTCCATAGTTGACACGCTGTTTTAATAAAGCTTGCCCCTACCCCAAACCAGTAACTGACTCACTGTGGCGTGAGTTTCCTCAGAGTGAAAGTGAAGCGCTGGAGAAAGTGCTTTGGCCGGTGCCAGCGTTCAACTTGTAGGTCCTATTCGTAGAAGACAGCATATATTTTTTCTATTTGGTAAAAGAGGCCGTTTTCTCTCACTGCGTCGATCT
>JAVQKI010327904.1:0-11848 GCA_036025975.1 Nematalosa erebi
CAATATGAAAAATTAACTTTTCTACTTTGGCACAAGAAATGTGTGTCCATGGTATAGGCCTTCAAATATCAGTGGATTAAATTTCAATATTTCTATCAAAATCTGATTCTTTTGAAGACCAAAGGCCTTGCTAAAAAGTAAAAATGTGTTTTTAGCTGTGTTATACACAGGCCTTGAAAAGGGCAATAAAAGAGGTGAAGGGGTATCTTGCTCCACAGAGGGACCAACATTAAAGCTCTGTTCTGTCCCAGTCTGGTATGATGGATGGCCAAATGATCCTTGTCACAGGGCCCCAGGGGACTGTAGATGCAAGGAAATCAGAAAGTTATTGAGATTGTGTGAATGATTTGTGAAGGAGCAGGACTTTGTAAGAAAGGTATAATTATCGACTCAGAGCATACTCAAAAAGGAATATTCTGCAGTTCTTAAGTAGGAATACAGGACCATGACAACTGCATTAGGCTACAACCGCATTAGATTGCTGTGATGCCTGCTTGGTAACAGACTCAGCTTGGCCTCATAAGGAAGGACCCCCACTTTCCATTTTGGAAAGCAGATCAAGACTCTGATTCTGTTTCCATACACAGAAGTATACTTGGGTGTAAATAGCATTGTTTGCTACAGACACCCGGGTGCTTGTCTTTGCTATTTCATGCTATATACACCTGGGTGTAAATAGCCACATTAACTATGCCCACCGAGTGCAAACACCATTATTGGCTATTAACACCCGGGTGCAAATAGCATCTGCCTTTATAGAAACCTATCATAAACTTAAACTTAAAGTTTTAATGTACTGCACTAGTTATTTACACACCTATGAATGGTTATTGATGTACCATCATTGTAAAGTGCTACCCATTACTGTGTAGGTTATGACTCAGTAAATGCCACATCTATTAAGTTTCTTGTCTGTTTCCATTAATTATGTATGTATTGTACCAGTTCCAATGCACATAGGGGCTTTTAGGGTGCAATCCTTTCTGCAAACTGGCTAGCCAGTACCAACCAAATTGCTTGACCCTGGATACAAATACCAGTCTGTGAATCTTCCCTCCCACCTAGGCTGTGAGAAGTGGGGCAAGGGGAGTTTAACCAAACACACCCCTGCTGCCGTTCGCTTGGCCTCCCTGACCCAGGCCTCTCAAGTGGGCAGAGCTGTGCAGTTGTGCAGTGGGGGGTAGGGGGGTGGGGATTGGTTGTCTAACAGAGTCCAGGGAAGACAGCCATTTTCTCTGGCAGGAGAATGGGACGTGATAGCCCAAGCAACGGCTCATCAGACCACAGAAATGCTGGCCCCTGTCAAAGGGAGCGAAGAGACTCAAAGCACTGACCTTTCCTTTTGTCAATACGGCAGGCAACCGAGAACGAGGACGAGATGTTTCTTTCCACATCCTCCTGGAGGATTAAAAAAAGGCAAAGCAAACATGTTTCAGATCTGTCATGGAAACTAGAAAGAAGGGAGACCGAGAACACTGTAATACGGAACACGGTGTAAAGAGCGTTCGCATGAAATGATAATGGCAATTGTGAAGAGAGTGGAGAGTTTTATGTTTTACTAGAACTTATCCCAGAGATGATGAGGATCTCTCAAAACATATAGTTTTTCTACTTTCCAACAAGTATGTAGTTTGCTTTTGTTAAAGGTGCTTTTCTCTCTTGGAAGCCTTGGCTCAGGCTTCATGCCAAGTCCTGGCTCTTTCTCCTAGTTTAACAACCCTATCTGCAGTGAATATGTGTGGAATAATGTCAGGAAATTGCAGAAACCCTAGACCGTGAATACAAGACACACAACAGTGTTGGCCCAAGGTACTTCTTATAGTCATTCTCAGGCAAATCCCAGATGGCTCGGAGCCTTGGCTTCCCCCTGGTAACCCTCCGGCCATGATCCAACCATTCATCACCTAATTGACCTTGATTATTCCAAGTGGTCTAAGATTAATGGTAACAAAGGCGTGAAATAGAGAGTCCCGGAATAGTCCAACCATGGCCATCAGAGTGGCCAACTGTACCGTGGCAGTATACGGCAGGGAAACGAAATCTTCCTGTGCCTTTTTGGCTAGCCCAAGATGATTGAATTTTACTTTAAAGCTTACCATGCGGTCATGCTCCACCAATAAATTATATGCTTTACACCTCCTCGACCCTACGAAAATGTAGTTGTGATCAAAACAGGCTGGAGAGAAATCTTTGAAGGTGGTCTTACTGGGAAAAAAAAGCCTCTTAGACAGCTGAGTGAGCATTGATTTTTACAAATGGGTGAGACTTAATATTTTTTTCATCATATAAGAGGAGTTTGTCCCCTAACTGAATTCGTAAGCCATCATTCAACTCAATTTCTAATTGAGAGCTGGAGCATATTAAAGATAAAAGTCCCATCCGTTAGGGTTTTATTGAATGAAAGGAGAGACCAGTCACTTTCCTTTGAATCAATGCTCTTTACCTGGGCAGGTCAGATGCATCGCTGTGTAGGGGAGCTATCTACTAAAAAAAAGAATGTTACTGCACTGTTTTCAAGATGACAAAAGACCTTTGTAGCACAGCAGACACTTGGCGAACTGAAACAAAATCTGCCCAGGAGTAAACACTCTCAGACTGAAATATTTATGGCTCTGCTGTGACTTGTTTTTTTTTAAGTTCAAGAGCCTTAGCACTTACCTTTTACTGGCCGAGGTTGCAAACCCTTAGTTTGTTATGTATGTTTTGTTCCTGTGTCTGTTTTACCTCCTTTAAATCTCAGTGATTCAGAAAACCTGACAATGCATACAAGTTAAAAAAGTCCAGGAGTATGGGATAGCCATTCCAAATGCCCTTAAATGAAACTGAGAATGGAATAGTGGGTGCTAAATAAGACCATCCTGGCATGTCGAGCAATTTTCATCCCTATAATCGAGCTCCAACCTGCCTCCCAAACCCAACAATGGCCCGTCCTAGACTGGATCAATATAAACAAACTTGGTATTTAGCTGCATTGGCATTCTCATCTCCTCCCGGCAGAACCGCCCTTATTTGACCCAGGTCGGAGAAAGCCATTTTTAATACTTGGTGTCACGACTCACTCTGCTCAGTGCTCTATACTTTTAGCCTATGCAACGAGCAAAATTTAAACAATGTCCAAACTGGCCACCTGCCAAGCTTGTAATTTCAACCTTCACATTGTGCTTCATTTAACCACAGCATTGCCTTTCATTCCCAGCTAATCGATTCAGATGAATCTGAAAACCACAGTTTGTTCAACACAGTGATGAAGTTAACGCATAGCTTGTTTGTATCATCACGTTTTAGTCAACCCCTGTATCCAAATGTTATTCAGTGCCAACCCTTACTAACTGTAGACTCACATTCATCATAAAAAATAAATCACGTTAATGGCCCTCTTCTGTTTTGGGAAAAAAGTAACTACAAGCATGTCAGAGTATTTAACGTGAGGTCAAAACGAATCACCTCTTAAGAGTGTTTTGGAAACACACACCTGCTCTGCAGTGGGGGATACAGGCACCCATACAGACGGACCAGCTGGCAGCTGGCAATGGTTATCTCTGCAAGGCATTGGGGGTGGATGGGGGGTGGATGGGGGATCACCCACGCAGGATAAACATGCAAGGTTTGCCACACACAGAGCTTCACACCATAAAATGAGTGCATATGACAAAGTGAAATGCGAGGTAGACAAATGCAGTGAATGAGCAACCGCCTCTTGGTGCGAAGAATGTACAGGTTGTACAAGAACATAAAAGAAGACGGAGCACATGAAAGGGATTGGAGAGGGAGGCACCTCTGAGAGAATCCTCATAGCAATTTCAGAAAGCTGCATGTCCTTGTCTCTCAATAAGGGAGAGGCAATTGAAAAGTTTGCTGTGAGATACTCTCCACTACTGGGAGGAGTTGAAGTCCCATAGTAGTCTGTGATCTAGCAAGAACAGGGCAGATGTGAAATAGAGGTCAGCTTCAGTGATTAAAAGCAAAAAAAAAAAAGACTGGGAGGGGTAGAGAGGCTATGGTGACAGTTGGATGAGGAGAGGGGAAGGGGAAGGAGGGGGACAGAGTTCATCTTCTGCAGTCACAGGTGCGTTGGCTTTCAAGTAGCAATGGCTAGCCCCCAGCGGACAGCACCAAACTCATTCTGTAGCGGTTCTGTCAGACCGACAGACTCTGCACCACTTCAAACATTGGACAGAACGGGGCACTTTACCAAGGTCTCATTAATAATCATTAGGTGAACCGAGCTCCTTGGTTATTTAATAACTGTGGGGAAAAACTGGTGCGAAGATAATCTCGGAGGCTGATGGGAGACTTGAGTGGCCTTGACATCCCAAGGAGGACTTGTGCAGGTGGATGAGCGGGGTTCGGAACAGATTAGACCACTGTTAGGCCGTGGCAGCTGAAAACTCTGCATTCTAATGATGTGAGAAGTATTCTCGGAGTAATGATACACAAGACCACAGAGACAAATGGTCAACTGCACACCATCACAAGAGGACCACACAAGGGCCAGCTCAGCCTCTGTGATAAGTCTTTGAAATTCAGAACAAACACAACTGAAATTCTCATTTCCCTTGTTTCTCTGGAAAAAAAAACACTTGCAAAGTCGCTGTCAGAATGGAATATCTAAAAAGATAAGTCAACGCAGCAAAATAAACAAACATCCAAGGCTTCCAATATTTATTGGTTCTTTTCATTTTCACCAAAAGAAAATACATAATGTTGGGAGGGTATTAAACAGCTGAACGGCCTTTACTGGTACATGGCTAATCTGCCAAAGGGTCTCAGACAGACTGGATTACTAATTGGTTGGATTTACAAGCGGTTCAGGGGCCACATTGTCTGCAGGGGTCACAGTGTCTGGGGCATTAACTGTAGCCAATCGCTCTTCTTCTTTGCGTAAAGTCTCAAGGGTGGGAGAGAGTTCAATTTGGACAAATGACTCAAATCCCCTGAAGACGTATCACACAGCCAGTGACAAGACTTCCAGTTGATGACTTCTGTATGACAGAGGACATGTAGGACACAGAGCCATTGGAGAGGAAAGCTTTTGGTAAGACATCACTCTTGGTGCAAGTTTGTGTTCTATCAGTGACTATCGTCTCAGTATTTAATTGTCATGTTCAAATAAGTTGCTTAGTCTCACAACTGTTTTCAGAACAGCTGTTTTTCAGAGTACGTCTCTGAAAAAAACGCCCTATGGTCCTCTCTCAACAGGTTCTGCCTCCTACTGCGTGTGTCTTTTTTTTATTTCATCGCAGATTTAAATAATTTTATCAGGGAAACGATTAATCTAACTATGCTGGACTAACTGCTCTGTCATGATGATTTACACTGATGCTGCGCAGAAGGGATTCTTGCGGATTGAATCCATTTTGTTCATTTGACAGCACATTCAAAGGTCATTTAAGTTCATTTTTATAGTGCGACAGGAGGCTTCCTGATGGAAGATTCTCTTTGTAAAAAACGTTTTCTTCTTCAAACCATGTGACACCAAACCTTGTAATTTAGGCTAATATTTCCTAAGTATGGGCCACGACAACTTGGACGTTGCCTAAATTTCTCCCAGAATTATTTTGCCATTAGTCACTTTGTCTAGTTCCCCGTTCTGAGAATGAAGTGGTGGCGGGGTAAATTCGGCGGAATTTTGCAAGCACGCGCCCGCCCCCCAGAGGCATCTATCCTCGCTTATACTCAGACTCGTTGCTAGGGTGTCGGTGTACGCGCGAGTAGCACGGAGGCGCGCGCCTCCATCGCTACACAGTACCAGACATGGCGGCGGATCTAAACCCGGACTGGCTCTCTTGCCTACCCTCTTCTTGGAGTTATGGGGTTACCAGGGACGGAAGAGTATTCTTCATCAAGTAAATACTTTCTGGATTCATGTGTCGGATACACGGTGCTTGTTTTATCTCGAATGTTTCACCTCCAGCTGTTGCATACGTTTTCACCCTTTCCATTTCTTACCAACAGTGAAGAAGCAAAGAGTACAACCTGGTTACATCCCATTACTGGAGAAGCTGTTGTTACGGGACACAGAAAAACTCCAGGTATTGTCTAAATTTAGGCCCTGTACATGAAGTTTTCAGCAGAATTAGTCTATCTCTTTGCAATGAATGTTGTTCGACTCCGCTGGCAAGTAAAGAAATCCAAACGAGGACTCAAACAGCATGTTTTACGCATCGACTGCAACTATCTCTTCATATTGGTTTATAGTAACCATTTGACCTGGACTAATTCAGACAGTTGTTAAAAGTTCATTCTTGCTCCGTGTAATGAACCTACTTGATAGGCGTTTGTCTGTTGGAACGCTCAGAGTTGACGGAGTGATAGGTATCATATTCTGGTGAAGATGTCATTGACAGGTCGCCTCCTGCAAAACATATGGCTAAAAGAATGAAAATCCTTGTACCATTATGCTTCCCTTTACATAAACGCGAAAAAATAATGCCCCTGATTTCATGGATTTCATTAATGGGCTATGTCGTTTTCTAGATTAGTAAGATACGAAAGATAGAAGAATATGCTCTCAATATGTCCTTTGTAACCTGCAGTGGATAGGGTAACCTGTGTTTCTTGGACGAAAGGTGTTCCAGTAGCAGATCTCCAATAATACAATGACTGCGTTGGCTTAGTAAAGGAAAGCATAATGCGAACCACCCTCCGTGCACTCACTGTGATCTGCAGTGTTGCATATTCAAAGCTTATTTGCGGCATAAAGACCAGGATTGATAGGGACATAGTTGTGACCTGTTAATAACACTGCAGATCACTGTTTAATTGTAAAAAGATGTGCATAAGCAGACCACTACACATGCATTGTAACAGCTGTTGGCGGCAGTCACATTACACACACGCCTCTATTTGGGGCTTCACGGAGCTGGGTTTATTTATTCTCTCTCTCTCTCTCTCTCTCTCTCTCTCTCTCTCTCTCTCTATCTCTCTCTCGATAATAGATCTACCAACAGGATGGGAAGAAGGATACACATTTGAGGGAGCCCGCTGCTTCATAAAGTGAGTGGGTAATGTTAAGATAACGATGTACCCGTGTGCACAGTACCCCTAGCCCTTCTCATTCTCATTGCTTTGTTTGACAGCGGCGAAGATTTCTCATTTCACCGCCCCTTTACGTACTGTCCTTTTCCGAATCTCTTCTGAAAAAAAGGGCTAGCTTCCAGAGCAATACGGAGCTTACCCGACGAAAACACATGCATTTCCCAAGCTGAGAACAAGTCATTACTGTCAGAGTGACGCGGAGTTTGACAGGCCAGTGTGACTCAGATCTCGCTTGGCTGAACAGGCTTTACTTGTTGGCCGCTCCTGTTCCTCCAGGGAAACGTTATTAGCCCGATGTATTTGTGGGGCTCAAGTTCATGCACGTTTACTCCCCTTTCTCGAACGAAATGGTCGCCGATTAGGGTGAATGAATAGATGATTTGTACCCTGTGGCAGAGAGCACGGCGTTTTGTCAGCCTTCGTCGCCTTAATTGATTTCTTTAAATAACCATTCAGGATGCGGCAGCGCAACCCACGTTTTAACTGAGAGGTATGGGTTTTGGTTAAACAAGCACTTGAGAGGAGAATCTTTTCATCGATAGCGTGGAAAACACGAATAGCAGTAAATCGTTGCAGGATTTTTTTTAATTTGACGTGTCGGTTGGAATTGACGCGAGTGCGAGTCGTCTCTTGTTGTGGTTGTAAAAATACTCATAGGTTTCAGTGTTAGAGTGGATGCATTTTCTTTTACATGGAAAGGGGGTTGGTCTATGGAGTCCATGAGCATATTCATTGATGCCTCCAGACAAAATCAAGCGTGTGTCCAAGTAAACGAACTGCACTAAGCACTCAATTTGTCTCAGCTCAGACATGAAGTGAGAATGCCCGCTGTTTCAGTTGCCAGACTGGTGAAAGTAATGTATGAAGCTGTGGTGAGGCAGTCAGCTTTGACAGGCTTCTGTGAAGGTTGTTTTCCTCTGTATTGTTGGGCAGGAGTGTCCTGTGTCATTGCCCCTGTATCCCCCTTTTGTGTTTGTCACAATTACAAGCTAGAACTAGACAGTCTTCATTTTCATGAAATCACACTTCAGATACAGTAGTTACTCTCTTACTGAAGACACACGCATACATGCACAGACACGCAAACACACACACAGACACACACACACACCCACAAACTCAAAGTCAGTCAGTCGGCATTGATATATGCACATCAACACACCCACACAAAATCCCAAAGTCAGTGATGTAGTCAGACAGGCTAGGCTTGCTGTCTGGCTACTGTGGGACTTGTGAGGTCAGGGGCGAGTTTGCCTGGCTTTGATGTGCTTCACTGTGGCAGACATTAGATTGACAAGCAGGACTCCCCCAGAGCAAACCAAGCCTCACCACCCACCCCCATGTCCCATGCTGCTGGTCCTGGGAAACTGGGAAAGCGGGTGGGCATACTCACTAGTGAGCGGATACCTCTGTGCCCCTCACTGCCCCTGTGGGCACTGGCACCTCCGGCGTCACACAAGCTGCCTACCTGGGGATTAGCCTGTCTGCCTCTGATGGGTGAAAGCATGTGAGAACTTCATCTCCCGTTGTGGTTTTGACTCCACGCCTCAGTGCACAGTAACTCTGAGTAATCACGCTGTAGTCAAGCAGAGGAAAGGGAAGGGATGCTAGAGGCTAGCATGAAGAAGGTAAGCTGACGAAGCCAGTAGCTCCACCTAACACTTAGTACAAAACTCCTCTTTTTTTTGGCAATCTCAAGTAGGCTCCAGCAGTTTAAAGCAATTTGGGAAAAACTGAAGTGACAAAAGAGAGGAGGTCATGCTTGCGTGCGGCTCCCATGGTGTCATAGTCTGCCTGGTGTTACCTCAGAAGCAGATGGCGTGCAGCCAGAGATTGGGAGTGATATGGGTTCATTCTCCCCCACGGCTGGGAGTCACGGGAGATTGGATCAAAACTCAGCACTCCGAAAAAGAAAAGTCAGGGAGCATGAGACAGGAGATCCCTTTCAGCAAGTGGCAGATTGTTTTTTTTTTCCCCTGTTCGTTCCCGGTTTCCTGAAAGTCCCTTCCTCATCTTTGCCTTGCCAGAGCCGTTTGCACACTCCTAATTCAACTGTTGAAGGCAAAGGAGATACTGCATAATGCAAACTGTAAATGGTAAAAGTCGGATGACTGTAGCACTACCAATAGAGTCGAATATTATGATGGCTTTTCTATTGCTTCTACACCATAACGTCCTCTGCTAAAGGAGAAATGAGAGACATCAAAGGGAATAGGATAGTCTTCAGAAGTCACAGACTTGCTCCTGAACCTCCTGGTCAGAGCAGTAGAGTCCTTGCAATTGGTTGAATGGATGGTCAGTGTTAGGAGATGGTTAAGCAGTACGAATACAGCTCAAGCTTAACCTGTGAGGGATTGATTGGTTAGTTTGGGAGTGCCTTTGGGTGTGCCACAAAGCAAACACATTTTTTTGTTAACAGGGCTGCTATTCACTGCCCCTTTTACCCCTTGTCCTGTTGGCCGATGCCCTGCCATTGCATTAGCAAGCTGTTGTGAAACTGATGCGCCGGTCTCCTTCCCCCTTTGTTCCTGATTTCACAGGGCTGCTGGCGTACGCAGAGACTGCAAGCGGGGACAGGAGAGGAACGCAGGTTCAGAGCTTAGTCCCCGCACAGCCCTCTCTCTCTGTCTTTCTCTCTCTGTGCAACAATTAGGATGCATGTGGAATAATGAGAGCGGATGAACTAACCTCGCCGCTTGCATATCGACAAAGCTGGTGCATAGCGACAATCTGTGAGAGAGCGTTACCAGGGGAATGCTCAGAGAATTGCCTCTGTGTGCTTAGAAACAAATAGAAAAAAATGAACGAGAGAGAGAGAGAGGGACAGGGGGAGGGAGGGAGGGAGAGAGAGAGATAGAGGGAGCGATAGAAAGAAAAGTTTCAAAGGTCATTTATCCAACTGTGGCATGCCCTTTTCTGTATATTTTGCTACCTTGTGTTTCATGGACGGATGTGGTGTTTTGTGTGAAAAACAAACAAGATGGAAGCAAAGGTGGAAAGAAAATGAAATAAGAACAGGATGCTTGTAATCCCACCTCAGGGCTTATCATCGGAACAGTGACTCTGCTCTGGCCTGCTAACACAGTAATACAAAATGTTTGTCACTGTGTGTGTGAGTGTGTGTGTGAGGGAGAGAGAGTGTTTATGCATGTATGTGAGTTTGTGTTGTCCAGCAGCAGAAGACAGCAGCATCGGACGCTGTGCTCAGTGTAGCGTGTGGCATTTCCACTCCAGTAGTAATGCGAGACGTGTTGTGGTTTTGGGACAGTTAAGTGGGTCGGAGGATGGGTGGAGTGGTTCCACTGTGATGAAAAGCTTCCCAAAGTCCTCTTTGAGGGGTCTATTATATGGAGGAGCTCTTTCTCTGTCTCTCTCTCTCTCTCTCTCTCTCTCTCTCTGTCTTTCTCTCTTTATGTGTCTTTCTATATGTCTCTTTCTCTGGCTGTCTCTCATTTGAGCAATTGACCAGGAGAGAGCAGTGTGAAGGGGTATGCCAGGGCTGTGCGGTGCCTGCTGATTGTTTAGACACGCGAGCCAGTGCTGGCAACTCCCTGTCAGTGCGTCTGCATGATTGAGATGAGATATCCCAGCTCCCTGCGTTGACGTGCTGCAGTCAGACTGTCCTTGACTTGACACTCTTCCCTGAATGCATCACCACCACTGCCACTGTCAGGGACCTGGCAGAATACAGACAACCTGTGGCTGGGTTGCACCTTGATTTCATAGTTTCATAAAACAAAAATAACAAAACTTGTTTCCAATTGTTCTCCATGTTAGCTGCCTCAAGCAAGAGCAACTGTTAACAAACTGTGATTTTTGCAGTGTAAACACAGTTAGGGCCGTTTAAATGATTTTTTTTTTGACATGCCGGGTCAAACGGTGATCTGTAAACAGTTAATGCGGTAGGTGATGCTGACCCGATTTGACCTATCCTTTGCCCTAGTCCCATGACCCACCAGCCCTCTGGGGTAGAAAGACTGGTATCTGGCATTGCGTCCTGTCCATTCATGCATGGTATGTGGGCACCATCTCAAAAAGCCTGTGACTGATACTTAATAGAATCACTCCCGGATCAGTGCTCCTTCAACCGGGCAGTGAAGTGACTGATTTCAGGTCAGCCAACAGACAGTGTTACAACACAGCACCTTCTTCACACAGACCTGGATTTCAGATGTTATTAAACAGTGTGCAGTGAAACTACTAATACTTAAATATCATCTGCGCCGCAGCTTTGCAGAAACACATCTGCAATACATTTTCAACAAGCTCTTTAATTAGAAAGATGGAAATGGCAGTCCGTCTATTTATTGTTGAATGTAATGAAGTCATAACTCTGTGTGTGCGTGTGTGTGTGTGTGTGAGTGATGGTCCTAGTTATAATGTTGGCTCAATTTCAGTCAGCATACTCAGAATGGTGCACTCACTTTCTCACTCTCTTTTGCCAGTGCTAGCCCTGAATCCATCTATCTCTATCTCTCTTTCTTTCCCTCTCTCTTTCCCCTGCCCCTCTCGCTCCATCTATCTCCACCTCCACATGACGTGCTGTTACGGCATGAGTCAGCGGATGGCCGACCCAGGTGTTGTGTTTGCGGCTGGCGGGCTAGCGGTAATCTGCAGGAGCAGGTGGAGAGGAGGCAAAGCCCTGGCAGCGTGCTCCATCTCTCCGCAGGCAGCTGGGGCTATACGGCTGAGGGGCCGGCTTTATTAGGGCCAAGGCCCTTATCTCATCTCAACCCATCCGCCCCCCCCCCCAACCCACACACACACACACACACACACACACACATATACACATTCACCCTGCACCGCG
>JAVQKI010328071.1:0-13064 GCA_036025975.1 Nematalosa erebi
GATTATTATGAGTGATTTATATTTCCGTTTGTTTTAGGGATTAAAGAAATGAGCCCAAAGATCCTCTTTTAGATTCATAACTCAAATGCTTCAAATGCTCTTAGCTGTTTTTTACATGCCATAAAACTAGGGCAAATTAATTCAATGTCTTCCTCTGCCACAAGTTAAAGTCCCCCCCCCAACACACACACACCCACACACACACACACTCACTGAATGTCACTGAATGATCACAGAAAGCCCTCTTGACATTTACGCAAAAGAGACTTAAACCCACACAATTGATTGAACTGCCGGGAAATTATTTCTGCTGTTTCTGTTGTCTGATGTTTCTAGCTTAGTTTAGTAATTAATGGGCTATTTTGTATATTTGTTCAGGTCAGAGACATTTTAAAAAGTCTCTTAGTTGGCCTGTAAAAATCATACTCTGATACTAATAGATACTAAAAATGATTGACCAAGATACTGCTATAATTACTGTAGCAACAGTATCCATACTAACAGTATCTTTGCTAGTTGAGACACAATTTTACATGAAACCCCTGCAGGCAAGCAGGCACATAGCCCCTCTCATTCTCACTAGCAGCTGAACACATGAGACACTAGTTGACTTGGCTGGCTAAATATGGCAAGTGTTGTTGCTGAAGAGCTTTCACAAACCGCTTTAGTCGAAAATGGCAATGCCACTAAAGATTGACTGGCGCCACTGTTGTTGAAGCAAGCATTCCAAAATACTCAAACAGATTAAAATATACACACAAATGCTTTGTTTCAGACTTGCAGGGACCTGCATAAAAATGTGACTGTCAAAACTAGGTAAAAGTTTGCACGTGTAGTTTCATCTAAATTCTATACACTCTCCATATTTGGTGTGACATGGGAGCTGGTTTAATATTGTTCTGATTATGACACCGCTCCTCCTGTTGTGCTTTCCACTGCGGAGGAAATCAGGTCTTTATTGATATGGCAGTACATGCTGGTCTTTCTGTAATTATGTCAGAATGTGACTTGTATTTCAACAGCAAGGACTGTGAAACTTCATGCGACTAAAAAAGCGTGGTCCAATTTTTTTCACCCAATTTCAGTCAAATAAGCAGATGTCAATGGGGAGGCTGACATCAAACCAATGGAAGAAGTATAGGCTAGTAGAAAAACAATGGCTGCTGGGAAGAGGAGATAACAGTAGCCATAGAACTGAAGGTAACCTAAATGGGCTATATCCTCATTTGAGACCATCCACACATTTGTTTCTCCTTCTAACAGTATGAGACCCTATCCTCTGTTCTAGCTTCAGATCTTGCCCTAGAACATGTTTCTGGTATGAAGAAGTCAGTGGGTGTGTTAAAGCAGTGCAGTATCGGTCAAAACACTCGCCCTCTGAAAGGTGTCCCAAGCCTTGATCAATAGAGAGTGATGTTGAGATGTTGACCCCTAGCTTGAGGCCTGTCCCTTTGGAGGAAATGACACTTTGAGAGCCCGCTGACAGCGTACTGATGGCATCTTTCTTTACCTCAGCAGCTTCTCTCTTGTGCCCCGTACCATACTGCTGTTTTGGGTTTTGTTTTTGCTCCACTGATGGAATATTGACCTTTTGAAGAGCCTTTGTGTGTTTCATATGCTGGTGGGTTATTTTGGCATGTATCAAAATGTATAGCCAATTGGGTTTGTATTGGGATTGTATGGGTTGCTGTGTACAATTTGCTGACAATTCTTTGTTTTCACTCTTCTTTTTTTTTGCCTCATCACTACATCGGACTAGTTGATCAGATCCTGGTCAAATCTCACAAACATATAGTTTGTTTTTATGGCAAGATATGATGATCCATTTAATTCTACAGTACCTGCACAACTACCAATGGCTGAGGACTTACAGTATGTGGCATTTCTTGTTTGTGTGTGTGTGGAATAGCTTGTAGCCAGCAGTTTGTCTGGGGGTGGGAGCGCATTGCTGGGTTGGCCATGCTGTGCTGTAGGGGGCAGGGAGCTGGTGCTGAGCGCGCAGGTGCTGCAGGGAATTGTGGGAAAGAAGAACACAAGAGGATTAGGTCAGCCACTGCTACCGCTGCTGCTGCTGGGAATGGTGGATGAGAGCAGACTGTGGGCCTTACCTCACAGCAGTGTACCGCCACTCCCTTACAGGTGTGAGTGAGTGTGTGTGTGTGTGTGTGTGTGTGCGTGTGTGCGCGTGTACGTGCATATATGCGTCTTGTGTGCTTTCCTGTGTGTGTGGGAAGGAACAGATGGAGCAGAGCTGAGACTGAGATGCATCAGTCAGTCTCAGAAGTTTATTTCATGCATTTGCATCCATAGTTAGACAGTGTGTGTTTTTTTTTTTTTTTCCTTTATTTTTCCATGCGCACACACTAGACTGTTTTAAAGGAAGAAAGGAAGCCATTACTTGCCTTTCTGCATCTTTCTGACATGTACACCTTGGGCTATTGAGCGTGACTAGGAGAGTGAACCTCTCTTTAAAAGCCTCAATTTGGGAGATGCCTGAGTGGTGGAAAAAAGAGCTGAATATCTAGGTCACTTTTCCTCTGGATATGACTTAAAAACCCACAGCGTATGCTTCGCAACACCGCTTGAAAGTGAGTGCCTTTTGATCACATGCAATGGTACATTACCATACTCCACCCTGTACATGCAAGTCACATTTTGCTCGTTACATTTTAATCTTTGAATTGATATAAATATTAATGGGGTCTGGTAAAAAGCGTAATGTATACATCCGTGATAGGTTGGGGGGGGGTTGCAACACTGGTTGGTTTGACGTTCTGGCGTGATTCTCTGATCCTCACTGAGGCATTTGCATGCCTCTGGTGGCGCTGCTCTTGACCGCTGGAGAAAGGGTTTGGACACCAGAAGGATGGCTGGAGGGATGCCCAGGCATTACTGCCTTGAAACCTCTGCCATCTCTCTCTCTCTCTCGCACACACACAGACACAAGCACACATGGGCAAGGAAAAGAATGGGTGGGGGGTTGTGTTGCTGCTGTGGTACTAAAACTGTCACTGCAATGCACTGACCTTGTTAGCTGTGGGCTCAATAATGGAGTGTAGAAAAACGAGAACAGCAGTGTTGACCCAGCTAAGTGCCCCAACGGGTACCGTCTCTTAGGGTGCCCAGTGTTGTGTCTGAACTTTTAATGTTTTAAGTTTATTTACCATTGTTTTAGGAAAGCTTTTAACAAAGGGGTTGTTTTATCATGTCGCACAACTCATTTAGATCCTGTTTAATTCCTGTTGTATAGTTGTCAGTGGTTGCAAGTGACTGCAATCATGTAGCCTGAGTGCTTAAATGTAATTAGTCTGAAGATAAGCAAACAATCCAGGGGAAGAGTTATCTGGATCGGTAATTCCATTTTAAAAACCTTGTTTCTACGTCTGTAATTAGTCTTAAGTCCAGCAGGGGGATGATTTAAGTGGCAGTGCAAGTGGAAAGGGGAGAGAGAGAGTGAAAATAAAGGAAAAAGAAGGGATATGAAAGTTAGCTGTAAGCCAGCTACTGTTAAATTTCACATATTTTCAGAGAAGACCTTTCGTAACCATGCATGGTTAATCAGCTGAGGGCTTTGGTGGCATGGTGTGTTCCCTCTGCATCTTGTCCTTTACAGGGCGATGGGTCTGGCAGTGATGACCCTGTAGATGCTGCAGGTTGATGTTGACTGGCAGCGTTATTATGCAATAGGTCCTGCTGTAGCCTGCCCTGCACAGTTATGTCATAAATCCTTTGGTAATTGCTTCTTTCATTTTGTCCTGTTTAAATGTAATCTGACGGCAGTGTTAGTTATGACACAGACCCAGAGTGTTGCTTTCCAGTATTTGCTGGTGTGACGCAGAAATGTCATTGCCAACATGAGATGCAGTCAAGCACATTGACTGGCTTTCTGTCAGTTTAAACTCCTAAAAGTTTAAAGATGTTCTTGTGGTGTTTGGCGAACTGAACAATTCTAACTTGAGTGAGGAAGGGGATGGGCACACTGCACAGCCTCGGGCACTTTTTATGCCCCATGGCATGTAATTGGTATTTTAGATTTGTTATTTGTATTATATGCCATTGAGCGAAATGTATGAACATATCTAATATTAATGTTAGCTACATCATAGTTTAACATGGCAGATCCTTAGCTAGTAAGATCTGTTGACCTTATAAGATGGACGTTGGCGGCAGCTACATAGACCTGTTTTGGGTTTCATTAAGTTTAGAAATCACTTGGTTGAGCTAATCAAGGTCCAAGATGCCATCAATCAGGTGATGTCACTTTTTATTCAGAAAGCATTGAGCAGCTTACAATGGCAGGTTACAAGCTCTGCAAATGAAGGGATTTTCTTTGTTAAGTTTGGTAAAAAGGAACACCTTTTGAGCATTTTTAAATTCTGCTACCGCAGCAACAGAAAATTCTGGGGACAGAGGCATTTGTCAAAATTTTAATCTTAACCACTGTATTTCATCATAAACAATCAGAAAACAAGAAGCCGAAACTTGTACTTTAAATGAAGGAGCCTCTCTGGTAGCTGTGTTCCCTTGACCACCAGCATGAGAGAAAGTGATGGCCTTGGTGCCACCAACCCAGTGTGGGGAAAGAGTGAGCGAAGAGCTGTTGATTTGCTGCTTCAGCACAAAGTTGATGCGTTCACCCACTCACACACACTTATTTTTTTCTCAGGGATCTGATACAGAAATGCCTACATGTTGTAATCTTGTACAAGCACGCACACACAAACAAGCCAACCTGTGTGTGTGTGTGTGTGTGTGTGTGTGTGTGTGTTGGTGTTTCTTTGTCAGACCCAAGACAGAAGCTAGTGTTTCCTGACCCTGATTTTTTCCTGACCCTTAGCTTTACTTCCCCAGTCCTTTAATAGGATGCATAATGAAAGAAGCTATTCCTCTGTGGTTTGAGCTTTGATTTTACATAGCAGTATGAACTATGAGGTGAGCTTATTGTAGGCCTGCTTGGCATGATGCAGATGTTGCTGCAGTACCGGATTGTCTTTAACTCCGCAGTTGACATTTCCAGCTCTTATTAACCACGTCCGCTTCTACTTAACGCTTCCGCACCTTAACTATTGTGACCGTAACCCCCGCAATTCCCCTGCATGTGCAAATAAACAGGATGACATTTTGTGTGTGTGTGTGTGTGTGTGTGTGTGTGTGTGTGTGTGTGTGAGACCAAACCATTTCTTATGCGTGACGGATGCGATGAGCTAGTCTTCTCGCTGAATACAGAAGTGGTGTGCAGCCCCGCAGTGGGTGGAGATCTCTTTGAGGGAAACGGTTTGAAAATGCAGGCGAGTAGGACGAGGCCAGCTGCAGAATGGGATGTGTGCTGTTGGGCTGGGTGATGCAAACACTTGTGTAGGTGAGGTGTTCTCAGTCAGATGACCTAGAGTCCCATTTCCAGAGACACGATATTAGCCACCTACTGCGTAGAAGCACTCAAGCAGTCTTAAGTGCTATGCTTAGGACTACAGGGAAGCATCTTTACAATCCTGTCATTGTTATGCTGCATATCTCATACTCTGTTTTATGCAACATATGCACAGTCAGACCACGCACACACGTGCACAGACATCAAGAACATACACACACGTGCACACACTTCCCACACATACTTACGCACGCATGCATGTGTGCCAAGCCCCACTGGGATGTGTGTTGTGCACCAAGTGTCGTTCCTTTGCCTGATTCTCATTTCAGATTCTTAATTGGTTTCTTTGCAGGGGTAGTGTTTGAAAAGACTAACATGACGTTAAATGGACCCAGTTCTGCGTAGAGCCGAAGAATGTTAAGTCCCTCAACTGTGTGAGGCTAAAAATAGACGTGAGCGGTCGCACTGGGACACAGTAGCTCGTTCAGCAGGCATCTCACTAAAGACAGGTGGGGTGTATTGAAACACCTGCTATCCTTTTGTCACTCTCGTCACGTGAAAAGGGAAAGTGTTAAATCCGGCCCTGGCCTTCATCCCTCTCTGGAGATGGCCGACTCTCGTGAATTCTGTCGTGAAGGATTTATGTGACGGAAAGAGAATGATGCTCAGGGTCTCGTCTCTTTAGTCAATTTAGCCCGTTCAGTATTTATGTCCGTCGCTGCTTAGCCTTTCCGTGCTAATGTGCAGTAGAGCATTAAGTCAGGCAGAGCGGAGTGCTCATTTCAAGTCTCAGTTTGCCTACTGCTCTGCTGCTGGCTGCTGTGAAAATACAGCAAGACATTAGCTGCCATTTATTTGTGTGTGTGTGTGTGTGTGTGTGTGTGTGTGTGTGTGTGTCTGACTGACAGATTGACTGCACGTGCGTTCCAGGATTTTTTTTCTCTGCATTGCTCTCGTTTCAGATGTACCAGAGGAAGAGTGCAGACTGATCATCACCCTATAGGTTTTCTAGTGTTAATCTGGTCATTCATGAGCCTGGATTAATAAAAATGAACGCAGTGTTCCGCACTGCAGGCATCAGCTGGTGTCACAGGTGTTCTTATGGTTCAGCAATCTTTTGTCAGCTTCTTATTCCGTCTCCTCTTCTCTTTTTGTGTTTTCAGCCCTGGAGAGAAAGATGTCCATGCGGCAGAGCAGAGAGGAGCTCATCAAGAGAGGAGTGCTGAAGGAGATCTTTGAGAGAGGTGCGTCTAGTAGCCTCCCTCTGAAGCTGACTGGCCCACTGCTCTACAAAACCCTGGGATAGAACCTGCAACCATTCTCTTTCTTGATTCAGAATTGTGTGTGTGTGTGTGTGTGTGTGTGTGTGTGTGTGTGTGTGGTCAAAAAGGGAGTTCAAAGTTACCTGTTGACTCATCGTCATTTAGTGGGCGAAAAGGAGGAAAATTGGAGCGAAGAGGATAATTTATTTTGGACTGAATAGAAATGATAAAAAGCTGACAGTCCATGCTCATATTTGGCTTAAGTGTGTGTGCTTGTGTGTGTGTTTATGTATTTCTTAAAACTGACTCATGCTGGTGCATAAACAGGAAGGGACCAAGTGAGCAAAAAACTGGCCAATTTCATGGGAATTAGACAACTGCAGATAGCTTAGTGTCGAAGGATAGAAACAGTGAAATGAAAATTGTGGGATTACGTATTGATAATGGGTGTTACTGGTTTATACCCAGTTTCAATTTACCAAGTAATAAGAGGTGTGGTAAATATAATTGTTTTTTGTTTTTCTCTGGATAGCTCTACATATTTTAAAAGTAATTGATAATAACTATCCCGCTATTGCAATTTTGCACCTTAATTTAAAAGAATTGATATCACTATCCCACTACTCCACTTTCCCACTTAAATTTAACTCACTTGATGCCATGGTTCTCCTGTCAATAGGTCAAGAGAAGCTCAGACTTGTAAGCCCTGTGTGTGATATTATGAAGGCTGAAGACTGATCTCTCTTGCACTGTATGTGTGGTGGTTGGGTTCCTCCTGCTCCACTAATTAAAATCTAGCAGACAGGTTCCAGAGGCCAATCTCCTCCTTCCCCCCAGAGGTGCAATGCCGATGGGACTGGGGATCTATGAAGGATTGATGTGTTCCTGGAAGGCCAGTATTGGCAACTGTGCCTTGAGCTGTCAATTGACTTGCTGGAGATGCTGTTTTATGCTTCGTTCTGACTCCTCTGTCCATGTAAATCCTAATTTGTTTCCCTCTTTTTTTCCTATGAAGATTGATAATTTTTTACAAACACGTATTTGTTTCATCCATATTTCAGTCATAGGCAAAAGACAAACAGAATGGGTGAGACTGTGGCTGTTATAGATATGTTTTAACATTGAGCCTTCACTGAAAACCATTTATCAATGTGTTTGTGTGTGTATGTATCAGTATGGATGTGTGTGTGTATGTGTTGCGTTCTCATTCTCCACTTTTGGACAGCCTACAAAAATGTTTTATTCCAGCATCTGATTGGCTGTAAAGGCTTAATCAGCTTATGGACTTAGTTGAGCTCATAGTAGCAGGGCAGAATTTGAGATGGCTGGATTTGAACCATGTGGATATTAAAGTAGCCTGACTGTGAATATTATTGTAACAAATAATATAATAATGCTTTGTTATCCCATAATACTAAAACGGACACTAATATATTTAGGTGGGAGGACACGGTATGAAGGAAATGATAGACTAAAGCTAGCAGGGGAGTCCAGGTCTAGGGTTTAACACTTCCAACTGCATGTTGCTCACTGAAGATCTACTTTAAGAAGTGCATGAATCTTATGAAGGCCTCCAAAGACCACTTGTAGCCAGGTTTAAATTGATGTACACAAGGCTATCACTCACACTGGGTGAAGTCAGGAATGGACATTTCTTGTGACTAGGAGCCGGTGTAGCAAAAGCATCTTGCGAAGGCAAGGAGTTCATATCGGCTACTACAGCCAATATATTGGAGACTGTACAGTTGAAAGGTGAGCACTCGAGTCATCAGTCAAATAACATGTGAGTGGAGTGATGTGGGTGGCCTTGGTGTTTGACAGCCCTTGGTACACACACACACACACACACACACATACACACACACACACGGTGCAGTGGTTGATAGCAGATGAATGGCAGCTTATATAACCATCTCCTTTTCCCCTGTTATATCAGACTCCCCCAGCCCCCATAATAAAACAAGATGTGAGGGTGCCCTGCATGGTACTGTACATGGAGATAGGAGAGTGGTGTGTGGCCAGAAGGGGCCCAAGCACCAAGATGGACACAGGAGCAATAGGTCAACTCTCAGACCCCGTTCCATGTCATGTTCTTTCCAAACGTTCCTCAAGAATATTTTGCACTGCACTGTTCTTAAAGCAATGGTTGCCCTTTTTACGGGGACTATAAATGTATTTACCAAATAAATCAATGGTATTGTCACAATACCATGGATTCATTTTGTTAATGTGTTTATATTATATATTGTGAACAGCTTGTGAAAGTAAGTAAAATCCCTGTCCGTGTTAGAGGACATGAAATCCCAGACTTTTCATGTGGATGCAACATCTGGGCAGGCTGTCATGGAGTGGAAAGGATGTACAGTAAGCAGTGGGTGCACATACCCTTGGCTGAGGACATCTGGATAGCGTGGAAATGTGAATTATGTGCAGGGAATTTGAGTGGAGCCAATCTCACTCAGGCTTTGTCTTCTATCCTCACCGTCCTCCGCAGGGACTCTCTCTGCTCTTTACCAGCTTGTCAAGTTAATTACGCAGGAAAAAAAGATCAAAAACATCAAAAGGACACCACTTAATGAACTAATGTTGCAAATGGGACTCACCCCCCCCCCCCACACCCTTTCAAAATGTCTTTGTGATAATGACAGGAGCCCAGAACTTGGTAATGGATTTGTTTTGCGTCAGCAAGTGATCTGATCACTCATTGTTTTTTCAGTAGATCAACTGTAAAGTACGCAGTTTCACAGGAGCTGACATTAAGTACCATCCAACTCAAAACTTCTTGCACTCTAGAAGGCTTCAAAATGTAGAGTATGACTGTAGACAATGTTCTGGAAACAGATTGGATTAAAAGGGCTGTCATCCTGATAACAAAGTCTATGTGTGACCCATTTTGGACTCCCTATTAAAACCAATACAAACTGACGTTCTTCTTCACAGAATGTGACCTTGGCATCAAGCACTAAAGCATATTGAAGTTCAAACCCATGAGGACCAATTCAGAGACTACGTAATGATTTGTACAGATGAGTACACAGACTCATCCAATGCATTTGAAGTGCTAATGCATTTAATTAATTTGCTGCATGAGTAATGGGTCCTCTGTGCTCCCCCAGCCTAGTTTGTCCAGGTCCTGATCAATTTGCCATGTAATATAGGCCAGCATTCTGCCTCTGTCTCTCTCTAATGTTTCTGATCTTGGTGCTGCCCAGTCTCCAATTTAGTGGTATTCTTTGTGATCATTTATTCTGCTTTGTAATGTGTTCTAAAAATGTGAAATGCCTTAGATGGAAATTATTATTTTGTTCTTATTTTTGTTTTATCTTTATTTTTTGTGGCTTTGCAGCCAGCATTGATTTCCGACCTTCAATGGAAGGTAGCGTGTGCCCTCAAGACGCCTCGCTGAAGTCGACCGTGATCCTTCCTCCCAAGAAGTCTGTGGCCTTCACGGGTGAAGTTCAGGACACGCCGCCTAAGCCCCCGCTGTTCCCCAAGCAGCCTCCGGCGCTCCCTCCAAAACCCTTCTCCCGCCTGCCCAATCACAGCACAGGTGAGCCTGTCCTTGAGGGGAGGGTTGGATGAGGGATTGGCCAGTGAAACGGTGAATTGTTTAACATGGTGGTGTCCAATCCTGAAACAAGATTTCTCTCATCCCCTGGACAAAGGGAAAGTGGATTTTGGAGTAGCGCCTGCTGGGCTTCTTCAGGAGAGAAATCTGGGCAGAGGGCCAGCACTATGGAGAATCTAGGGCCACAGTAGCAGCACCCTGATGGTCACTTTATGGTTTTGAAGCTCTCAAGACAATGGCACTTGTTTTACAAGCTTGGCCCTGTTGTTCAAATTGCCATGCATGTGACAAGACAAATATTTAGACCACTGAAATGGGTGACGTAACCTTGTTGAAATTAACTGTTAGAGGGTGTGTGTGTGTGTGTGTGTGTGTGTGTGTGCGTGTGCGTGCAAGTTCATGGGGGCTGCAGATGGTGTCTTGAAGATTAGTCTAATTAAATCCTGCTTTAGCCAGGTCAGCAGGACTGCCTTTTTCTTTTCTCTTGCACTTTCTGTAGATTTTCACTATGTATTTCCACTTTTTTGGTATTGGAAATGCCAAAATTTATAATAGGGACAGATATACATTAATACTGTACAATATACAGTATGGTCTTTCACATCCATCTTGGTCATTTGCATTTGGCATATAATACTTTGGTAACCATTGAAATGTGTCTCCTGTACATCCATCCTGTTTCAGCCTGCTTCTGTGACTTGAGGTGAGAATTAATATATGGATGTGACTCAGACTTGACACACACAGCCTCTCTGGCAGAGCTTGTGTTTTGCCCTTGCCTTTCCTTCAGCCAGCAGCACAGAACATCAGATGGGATGCAGTTTAAACCATCCATCTGGTTTGGCAATCAAGAAGTTGAACCGATTCACCAGCTTCATGGTGTGTCTGAATGTGGATATTTTTTTGCTGTTTTTGTTGATTGGATATTTTTTGTAGAGATCTCCCTTTTATATTGATGAGGCTCATCCAAGATTCAAGTAGACAAGTGTAAATAAAAACAAAACTTTGTGTTGTGCCTAACAGCGCCCCTAAGCTTTGTGCAAAATAATCATAACACATTGCCTCTTGGGGTTTATTGCTTCTTGAAAATGAAGATCTCTCACTTGTAGTTTATAGCGGTTTCCTATTTTCAAACAAATTTAACTCTTGATTTTACTGGCATGAAGCTTTGTGTGCCTGCCATGAGATGATGGAGGGATGAGAGAGTGAGTGTCATGCTCGTGTCCGTAGCACATTGGCCCAGGCTCGTGCCCTGACCAAGGCTGCTGGTGCTGCGAGGACACGCTTCCACCCGGTGGGGGCGGCAGCAGCCTGGCACCGCGCCAGTGTGCTCTGATGCGGAGATTAGCTCGGCATAATGAATCCGGTTAGGTCAGTAGATCTTGGGAGCAGGTGAGTGCACGTGTATGTGGCTCGCCCGTCGGGTGCTTACGTTGGCAGAGCGGTGATGGCCGCCTGACTAACTTGTCACCTGTGTGGCCCATCCCTCCATCACGCCTGCCCTGTCGTAGCGAGTCATTATACCAAACCTGGACAGATATGCTGAGCGGCCTGGCAGCACATGACGCTTACACGGTCAGCGTAAAGGGGAGCTAACGTTGATATTTTGCTGCTTTTATATTTATCCGAGTTTAGTGTAGTATTTGATGTTATGCAGCGATTGCATATACGCCATACCCCCCCCCCCCCCACCACCACCACCACAAACACACACACACACCCTTCTTTCCCCTCAGACCATAAAAACAACTGCACAGGACCAGAAGGGAATGAAAGGAATTTCTTGTCTATGATTTTTGCTACAGAACTGGATTGTGTGAATGTGTCTGACTGCGCTTGTGATCTCTTGACTCTGCCCCCCTACTCCAGACTCTTGCCAGCCCCTGAAGCTGTCTTGTATGCCAGGCAAGCTCTCTCCTCCTCTACCTCCCAAGAAGGTGATGATCTGCGTCCCTCCTGGAGGACTAGACCCTTCCTCCTTGTCCTCGTCCTCATCCTCGTCCATGCCCCTCACCACGTTCACCCAGAAATGCCCTCCGCAGGGCCTCTCCCAACACCACGCCACCATCGGGGGCCATCCGCACCCGCACCCGCTCTCCCTGCACCCGTACTCTGGGCACCAGCTGCAGTACGGCACCATGCCCGCCAGCCTGCACCCGCCCAGTCGCATCATCGAGGAGCTCAACAAGACGTTGGCACTCACCATGCAGCGGCTAGAGAGGTGAGTGGAGTGTGTGTGTGTGAGTGATTGAGAGAGAGAGAGAGAAAGAGTGTGGGCGTGAATGAAAGATCAAACAGTTCTTCACTTCGCTCTTGCCCTCTTAAAGATCTTTGTCAATTGCTGCATTGGTGTTTTTTTTTTGTAGCAGCAGGAACCATTTTAACGCTTTGCGTTTGGACACAGGTGTTTAAGGGCATTGGCTATCTCTGTGCTTGAGCGTTGGGGGAATCGGTATCCAGTGTGTTTATAATAAGCATCCCACAGCAAGGCACGCATTCCCGTACTCCATGGCACCGCTTTTCCTGAGCCGTAATGGGGTCAGGCTTACGAGAAAGATGCGACCTAGCTTCCCGCGCCCCTCCATGGGAACAGCCGGCCCACTTTAGCCGAGCGGTGTGTGTTGAGGTGAGGCACATGCAGTAGGGTCCCTCCGAGGTGTCTGATGGGTACGGATACTTCTGTTGAACACGGCTGGCTTCATCTCTGTAGTAGAAATTTTATCATTCTGTATTGTTAATCTACACGTACATTCTATGTATTGGTCAATCTACAGGTATGCTTCATGTATGGGTCTTATGTGTGTTCTGTCTAAACTCACTGTCACAAAGATGGTGCCTGGTGGTGCCTTGAAGGCCAGATTGTGGT
>JAVQKI010328284.1:0-13991 GCA_036025975.1 Nematalosa erebi
AGGAAGACTCCACTTCAATGTATTCCACTGATAACAGAAAATTCTGCATGCAGATGTCAGCCATTCAAGAAACAGACCTGACATGATGCACAGTGACACTTTTTGAGCAAAGTGACTAAGGTGTATTATGAAGTAATTTGCTCTGACACCTCATTCATATTGGGCAGAATGTTGAGGTGTTAATCAACGATGTTCAGAGATGGTTTATTGTGGTAACTAATCAAAGATCTTTGGAATTTCTTCTAATGAGAAGGCTGATTTTCAAGATTATCTATTAATGGAAGTAGTGAGGTGATTGCCCTACAGCACTGCACAAGTTGCCCTATTGCACCATACTACAAGACATTTTCTCCAGCTTTCTGTCAGTCTGCTTCAAGAAACATGCAGTTTTAGTGTAGGTTCAGTTTTTTCCCCCAAGCATTTTTTAAGAATAAGTTCCTTTGTATACTGAAGACTTGACCTATAGAGACTGTTTCAGCCAAGTGAGAGTGAGAGGCCTGGCATTGTTGTCATTTTCTGGTGAAAGACCTTTTAGGTAGTTGTTGAGCATAAAGATGGGAGAGTATTGGTTAAGAACATTTTACTGTCTCTAATGAATGGAAACAAACCGAGGGATTAATTGGGAAAGTCAATATGAGTGCAGTAGATTTGTACCCCACTCATAACTTAGAACACAGGTATATTTCACATACTCTGACCTGGGCCTCATAACCAAGCACAGGTTTAAAAGGCCAGACAACTGATACCACAGGGAGTCATTGCCTCACAACTGGGATGTGCCAAATCTGAGAGACTACAGTGAAACCGAACTGAACTGGTTTCCTCTCTCTCAATCAGCCGGAGCAGGATTTGAGCCACCAAAAAATCGAGGCCACCCATCCTAGGAACACTGTACAGTTTGCTCAAATCAGGCAAACCCTTCAGTAGTTTAATGACTACAACTGAGAGACTAGATCCTCTACCGTAGGGAAGACTGAATATGGACATAGATAGATAGATACTTGTATTATCCCTAAGTCTGCCCGCCACTTTACAAACAATAGTTCTTTGCGCAATATTAGCTTACACTGTGACTGAAGCCTACTGTACATATGCTGATTTTATCACCAAATGGATTGTTTATTTCATTGTGTACTTTCATCAATGATATATTGTGTAGAGTTGACTGCAGGCTTACAATTAATTAGTTGCACACTTTTTTTTTTTTTACAAATAATGATCTCTTTCAACCATAAGCTGCAGAATAAAATACTGGCCTTGGTGTCTCAAACCTCGCGACTTGAAGGTTTGGGCATTGGAGCTATTTTATGACTGTTTACGTCCCATAAACGTGCACAGCTGAAGACAGGGGTGGAGAGAACTCCGTGATCGAATTAATTTAGCTAGAGGAGACCAAATACGGAGGAGTGAAGAGTCAACACGGATTTCCTGTGGGACAAACGTACAGGCCTCGCTGCTAAAACGGTATGTCAATAAGAACTGGTTGTACTATCGATGTATCCGTAAGATAAGTACGCTTAATCACAGTTTTAATAGAGTATAACGTTGTAGCCTAAGCTGAAATGTGAGGCCAGAAAATCCAAGAATTGCCATCTTCCAGACAAGATGGCGGCCAGCGTTACCTGTGAATGCAAAGATAGCTAGCTAACTGGCTAAACTAAGAAGTTAACATTGTTCGAACTGTCGTAGGCTGATAACGCTAAGATGACAGTTTTCCTTATCCACAATCCCTTTAAATTTAACACTGATTGCAGAAAAAATATTAATGATCGAGTAGCATATTCATGCAAGGTCGGGCATTAATAGTCAAGTTCACGTATGCTACATTTTGGAAACTAGCTATGCTAACTAGATTGCGAGGATTTCTACGCTAACTACATAACTAGACTTACGCTTAAAAAGCCATCAAAAGCCCATCTGAAAAAGTAAAATTCCTTGCTGGCAGTAAGTGGGAGCTTAAACTTGTCCAACGTCAATCAACTATTTGGCAGGGAAAGCTAATGTTTTCGTCGGGGATAACTGCTAGTTGCTCGCATAAGATGAGCCGTCTTCCTTTGCGGAGAAATAACGTGCAACGTAAACATTCACATCTTTAGGCATGATGTGCTGGCTATAACAGTAAGACATTTATGTGATGACGTTAAGTGTGCAACGTTAACATCAACTACATGTTAAACGTTGGTGAAAGACGTAGCGCTAACTGATATCTTGTTAAATAAGTATTGCTAAGTTTAGCGCGCTTAACGAGTTCGGACAACACAGTAGCGTAAGCTACACGTAGCAGGCGTAAATATAAACAGCACCAAATGTTTCTTCGGTATTTTATAACCAGGTTCGGCATATTAACCGAGTTGTTGGTGTGGTCGTACTACTTGGTTTGTGGAAGCTGGGTAATGAATGCTGGTCAATAACTTCACCTTTGGCTGAAACATACAGTGCTTGGCTAAACAAACTTGTAACAGAAGTTGCAGCACTCCAGGCACAGAGACGGTCTGGTCCCTGTCCTCAAATCTATAGAACACTCTTTTTCACACGGAAACATTGGCAGTCATGACCAGGTTGCTATTATTTCTAATGGCCACACCACGTCAGAATTTCTCTTAATGTGTTTGAAGTCATGAACAGAACATTAGGTGTAGAGGTATTAAGAGGATTATAGGATGTTCTTTGAGCACATGTGTAACAGATACCTGATTCATGTCCATACATCCTTTCTATGTTCACAGGTCATTTAACTCCTGACATGTTGCAAAACCATATCTGAACGTTTATTTTCTCTTACCCAGTTATAGAGCTTTCATAGGTTTTACAATGTAACCTGGTAATTGCCCCCCCTCCAAGAAATACTGCAGTTTCTTTGGTATCCCAAGGAATGAGAAATGAAATGCATTTAATATCAATTCCCCCTCGGAATTCATTAAGTTTACCCTCCTATTGTGTTCCCAGATGCCACACTCAAGACGGTATCCGTCTTCAGACCGGGGCAGTCGAAGCAGTTACCAGGACAGATATCGAGACCGTGATCGAGACCGGGAGAGGGACCGCGGGCGAAAGCAAAGGCATCGCCGCTCGCCGTCTTTCTCCACTAGCAGCGAGAGGGACAGGAGGGGCCGGGCCCATCGACAAGAGGGAGGCTATGCACGTTCTAGGAGGTATGTGTCTGTGTTTAGGGTATCTCCTGTTCCTCCTCTGTATTTTATTGATAGTATTTTGTGGCATACTGTGCTCTTGCAGCTCATGACAAGTAGCATAATTTATGTGAAGCAGAAACAGGAATTTGAAGCATAGGAATAGTTGATTATCATCAATGTCCAAAATGTATTCAGAGAAATAGTGCAGTTGATAACTAGCCTTTTGCACCAAGTGCTCTCACATCGTTTCACTTTGTGGAGAGCATCTGGAATCTCTCAACTGGTGTATGTCTCCTTCCTCGTAGGCAGATACTTTCTGTGCACTTTAAAAATATTGTCATGCCAGAGCCCTCTATTCACTAATTGCCCAGCCAAAAAATATGTCGAAAGGTAAGCTAAGCTGACCTAAACCTAACTTAATGGAGAGATCCCCAACTGTGTTGATGCAAAATGTGATATTGAGCAGAAGCACTAGGCTGGTTAGTTGATAACCATCCCTGTCCAATTTTAGATCATGGGTATTTAGTAGGCTTATACTAGAAAAGAGGACTTGTTAATCGCAAGTTGTTCCAGTAATATTATTCATAAAGAATGTCAAGTTTGGCTAAGGGTGTTATACTTTTTCACATGGTGTTGTAGTTGGATGAACACACTGCTCTCTCTTTGTCTACCTCAGCTATGACAACCGCTCTGCAGATCGGAGGGCATATGATCGGCGATACTGTGAAAGTTACCGGCGTGTGGAACATAGTCGAGACCGGGACCGCGACCACGGTGGGGCTTCGGCGGCTGACAGCTACTACGCACGAGACTTCTCCCCCAGCAGTTACGACTATCGCCGGGAGCGTGACCGCAGCGAACGTGACCAGTCCTATCGCCGCAAGGGCAGCAGGCGTAAGCACAAACGAAGGCGACGTAGAACCAGGTCCTATAGCCCATCGTCCTCGGTGAGTACTGCCCACCCCGAGACGTCCTAATGAACGCCTCTTACTCCTCTTCTCCCCCTTCCTTTCTGTCTCTTTCACTTTCTCTCTCTCTTTCTCTCTTTCTTTCTCTCTTTCTCCATAACACTCTCTTTTCCACAGCCCCTGGACTCGGTAAGTAGTGAACTCTTTTTCCTTTTGGTTTGAAGGTTTTTTTTGTTTTTGTTGTCTTGAGTTTTTGATTTTTATGAAGTCTGCTGGGGGTTAGATGTGATAGTCTAGAGGCAACACTAGGTCCTCTTTAAAAAGGGGCTTTTAACATGCTGGAGTTTACTTTTCAACTCTGGTTCATGTTTGTATATTTGAACTTCAGCCAGCCTATAAGGGCAAAGCCAGAGTAGCAGACGCAAGCATCTCTCTCTCTTTCGCTGTACCTTTCTTTCTTGCTCTATTCTTCTCTAACCTCTGTTGAGCAGTGCAAAGAGAGAGGTTGCTACCCATGAGTCGGTACTTTTTTTTTTTTTTTTGCCCTTGTCTGAAGTTTGTTTGTTTGTTAGTTTGTTTCTTCAACTGTCACCTTGTTCCATGGCTTTACATTAGTTGATATTGTTCACTGTTCTGGCTAAGATTCATCCTATTTTTTTAAGACTAATCAGTGAATAATTGCTTGTTTTTAGTTCTGTTAAATATGTTATGATGTAGGTTACTCTTGTGATTTTTGTCAGGATGAGGCTAGGCAGAGGGTTGATGGGGCAGAACACAGGGGAAAGAAAGGCAGAAGGGGGCCAAATGTGATCTTTGACTTGTTCCCTTGCACTATATCCCTATCGTTGTATATATCTCCACACATGGTCTCATACCAAACGCCCTATGATCCACCAAACCTACCTACATCAACAACACCAACTGCGCTGCTCCTCCGCCCTGCTGTCGCCATGGTCACGGCTGCCCCCCCTTCCTCCTCTCTGCCCCTGTCCTCCTCCTCCTCCTCCTCCCCTCTGCGGTCGCACCGGTGACCTCCGAACATGGAATGGGCTGGTCCGTACTGCAGCGGAGTGACAGCCGGACGCGGGCGGTGTGTGTGAGGGACGACGAGGAGGGTCACCTGATCTGTCGGACTGGCGACGTCCTGCAAGAGAGATGTACACACTGCCACTATTCTTCTCCTATCGTAACTTTTCTCCCTATCAGTTCAACCATAGAGCAGAATTTCACAAGGGGAGGATGAAAATGATGATTGATGATGATGATGGTGGTGGTGGTGATGATCACCATGTCATGGTAGAATGCTCTCCCCGACTAGCCCAAGGCAGGCAGGCAGGATTGCGTTGAGGCTGATTTTGTTTTGTTCTTGTGGGGGGAGTGGGTGGGATTGGGGTGGATGTATATATCTAGCTGTGGTCAGTACTGTACATTACAGACAACATTTCTTTTTATTTGTTTCTCAAACCCATACATTCAGTATTCAGTTTTATCTTTTATTTTGCTCTTACTTTTTAAACGTAGCCATCAGGGCTGAGAGGCACAGGGATGTAAGTCATGAGGGCGCACAGGCGATCACTAGGGACGGGCCCAGATTAGTGGTTGACTTTATATCATGATTAACCAAATGCCACAACATTTTCGAAAGTGGAATTGTGTTTCACAGAGGAAGACTTGTGAGTGGGTTACACATTGTACTCTTCTTCTGCAAAAGGTTTATAGACATGCATAATGAACAGTTTGGTATCTATAGTAGCAAATAAGCAGCAAAGATATACTCCTGATTAATAACCTTTTTTTCCCTTGCAAATCTTTTTCTTACCGACTATCCAAGAGCTAAGGTTACCTATTATCTTGGTTCAGATCAGGCTACAGTGGTGTTGCCGACCCTGTAGTTGCATTCTGACTTGCCATTTTGTGGTGATGTGAGAAAAACAAAAAAGAAAAGAATAACCAGTAAAGCAAGGCAGAGGATTTTGTTATGCTCCATTTTGATTCTTAACTGCCAAATGTAGCCCGAGGTGTGGTGACCACTAACTGCACATTCTCTATGTTAAGGCAAATTATGTTTGTGAGAGGGTAGATTTGGCAGTTGTTGATGGACCGCTTTTATAACATCAAGTACACATTCAGTGCAGCCTGAAGATAACCTGGTTAAGCCAAAAATATATAATTACATCTAAATTGTTGAAGTCTTCCCTAGTCTGGGCCATTGTGTTTCATGTCAGCGACGGTCGTTGTGTCCCCCAAAATGGGCCTATTCCTGTCAGGCTTGGTTTCCAGAGGCGATTCGCATCCTAGTCCTAATTTATATGATGCTAAAGCTGTTTTTTTCTCTGTAGTGTTGTCCCTATTAGCCACTTTCAGCAAAACTACAGTGTAACTGGAGCCAGTAGATTCAGTTTTCAGTTTGTCACACAGCTGTGATTAGTATGCGTCTAGGAAGCTGCTGTGTTGACCATAGTTGTTAGTCGTCTTCATGACATGATGGGTCCCATTTGCATAGTTTGTCAAAGCAAATTCCCCAAATGACCTGTAGTTGATTAGTGACTTTTTAGATTTTTTACTATCAGTAGGGTATATGTATGACCAAACAGGCACGCTCAAACTGTTATAACCTGTTGTCCTTTTCTGTTAGTGTTCGATAGTATCGTTCCGATTTGTCTTATTCTTTTGTCTATAATTGTTGTTGGCAAGTGTAAAACATTCATCAGACAATAGTCATGACAGGACTGCTAGTTTTTTTTTTGTTTGTTTTTTGTTTTTTTTGGCTGCCTGCATTTACACTTGAACACAACCTTATGCAGTCATCTAAGTCTTTTCCCATCTTCCCCATTGTCTTTGTCTCTCTTTTTCTCTCTCTCTCTTTCTTTCTCTCTCTCTCTCTCTCTCTCTGCCTCTCCCCACGCTCTATATTTGTCTCACAGATGAGATTGTCAGCACTTTGGGAGAGGGCACCTTTGGCAGGGTGATGCGCTGTATTGACCATCGCAGGTAAGCCCAGAAATAAATACCCACTTTAAATAAGTCGGAAAAAATGAATACTTGGCCCTCTGTTAGTGTAGTGTCAGTTATATCAGGATTTAGTAGCCACTAGGTACCAGGCTACTCACTCATGTATTTCGAGGCACGGTGTCTGCTTTATTGCAAGTGCACTAGACATTCAGATTAAAGGGCCATTCACACCTGGAATGATGACTACAAAGGTAATTGTAACTAAAACGATATTTCCGTTCACACTGACCAACAACAACGGAAGTCTGTCCTGAACTGAATGAACTGACTGTGAATTAACTAATGTCTAAAATTCCATGTTTTTTGATTGGCTGTCAACCTTTTATCGTTCAAAAAATCGGTCTGAAAGTGATCCCTACGATATCGTTAAACATGTCGTTGCTGTTATAGTTGCGGTGTGAACATTGTCATTCATATTAATTAGACCAGTGTTTATTTGTTGTTAAAGTTATCGTTCTTGGTGTGAATGGCCCTTAAAGGTAGGGTAGGAGATCCTGGAAAAACGGTACGAGCAAGCTGCATTTTGAAAATACACAACCCCAGCCCCTTTCTTCAGGTTTCCCCTCGAAACGATTCGTTCACAAAGAGGGGTATGCGCAGAGGGGGAGGCAGGGGCAGATTGCAGTTTGATGGATGTATCCATCTCTGATCCAATCATTTTGACTGACCCGTTCAGAATGATTGGATGGTGTTTTTCCAGGATTGTGCGTTTTGGAGGAAACTATAATTTTATTTTGGTGACTAAACTTTTAATTCATTTTTTGATAATTTTTTGCAATAGGGGTGTGAAAAGGATTTCAAGCAATATGGTAAAAATGCTCCAGAAAAAGATCTCCTACCCTACCTTTAATATATAGTGCAAAGGATGCACAGATAACACTTGACTTGTTCGACTCTGATCAGTTGTCCATATGGTCATTATCCTATTTATAGCATTAACAAGTTATTATGGCTTTTTTAAATGATCATGGATTGGTTTGGCTTCATGGAGCTCCCAGCCAGATTTGCTACTACCTTTGAATAGGATTTGCTTGTATTTGAAGGGATATGCCAGAGCGTTTCGACCCATATCACTTTTGTTGTAGGTTACAGAGCGCTGTCGGTAAAAAAAAAAAGAATGGTAACATTTGGTACAACATGGAATGAATAGCCAACTGCCAGGTAACGACAACTGAGTGCTTGCTAGCCTTACATGTTGTACCGAATTTCTCATTCCTTTTCCTTCCAAGAGCACAATGCTTAGGGATATCCTTATAAAGTGGAGGTGAACATTGCATCACAGTGATTACAGCGGGGAATCTAATAAGGGAGGAAAGGGCACTAAATCAAAACAAATTGGTCTTTCTGTGTGTTTGTAGAGGGGGCGCCCACGTTGCTCTGAAGATCATCAAAAATGTGGAGAAGTACAGGGAGGCGGCTCGTCTAGAGATCAACGTCCTGGAGAAGATAAACGAGAAAGACCCTGAAAACAAGAAGTAAGACTCTGAGTTACCTTTAACCTTTAAACTCAGCTTCAATCTGACCATTCTAAAAGGATTTTTGAGCTTCTGTTATGTGTTGCTTTTATGTAACGCTTTTGCAGTATTGTGCTCTTAAATACTTAGTGTGAAGTTTATATCACACACATTTATGTACCTGCTGTACTGTACAACGGTTTTATGTGTTGCAAATTAAGGATGTTTTTTAAGTTTCATGAAGACTTTCTAATTATCAGTCAACAATATACCAAATCAAGGCCAAAGTAACTATTTTTAAACACCAATGCAATAAAGTAAACATGCATGTTCTTGGAATCTTTTTTTCACAGTATGTTGCTTTTCCCTTCTAATGCCCTCTGATTCCAGTTCATTCTTGTGGTCTCCTAACCATTCCTGTCTCATTCCACAGTCTGTGTGTCCAGATGTTCGACTGGTTCGACTATCATGGCCACATGTGCATCAGCTTTGAGCTGCTGGCCCTCAGCACCTTTGATTTCCTGAAGGAGAATAACTACCTGCCTTACTCTATTAGTCAGGTGCGCCACATGGCCGACCAGATTTGCCTCGCTGTTAAGTGTAAGTATCATTCATTCATTCATTTAGTCATTGCTGTGCATGTGGATGCTCAGTGAGCGATGAGCGTCTTAACATGCATGCAGTAGAACTGTGATTTTGTTACCTTATCTTTCCCGTTCATGTCTGTTTTTAAAGTGGAATGTTTTAGTATGTTGTATATTTCCTCCTTACGTATTGTTTTTTATGCAGGAATGTATTCATTTGTGTAATTTTCCCTCAAGTTCTCCATGAGAACAAGCTTACCCACACAGACCTGAAGCCAGAGAACATTTTGTTTGTCAACTCGGACTTCACCATGACCTATAACGTTGAGAAGGTAAGTCTGGTAGCGCTTGAGCGTATTTGTGCGTGTTGTCGTTTGAATCGGTTTCAAACGTGACACGGATTAATTTGCATCCGTTTTGCTCCAACTGTGCTAACCTCCATGAGGTAGCCAGTAAGATGCCGAGGGTTGAATATTTGTGTGGCTGCTCTTGTGTGTCTCCTCAGAAGCGGGAGGAGAGGACTGTGAAGAGCACAGCAGTAAGGGTGGTGGACTTTGGCAGCGCCACCTTTGACCATGAGCACCACAGCACTATTGTCTCCACGAGACACTATCGTGCCCCAGAGGTCATACTGGGTAAGCAACAAGGTTTTTACCAGTGTGTGCTTGAGTGCTTAGTCTGCATCACCTCCTCAAGTCTCCACTGCTGAAGCTGTAATGCTACTTCTACAGTAGACTCTTCTAGACAGTCCTGTTCACTACCGCTGTATTGCCACTAGAGGTCATCCATTACAAAATGTTTGCACTTGCTGACGCAGTGGACAGATTGTACAGTACAGACTTTTAATCTGGCACGTTTTGCCTTGGTTTTGTGATCAGGAGTATCTTTTAAATTTTTTTCTGGTTGTGTGTGTATGTGGGGGTGGGGGTTCTATCATGTATCTGGTAGGAGTTTGCGTGCCTTGTCAGCAGATATAGAAATAGCAGTGTAATCTGTGTGCTCTGCAGAGTTGGGCTGGAGTCAACCTTGTGACGTCTGGAGCATTGGCTGCATACTGTTTGAGTACTACCTGGGATTCACCCTCTTTCAGGTTTAGAAACACAACACCACACACAAATGACCTAAGAGATCCCATTTTTAGATGGGCAGGATTGTATTGTCTGGAATTGTACCAGTTGGAATTTTCTTTTCTCCTGTTTTAGACACATGACAACAGAGAACACCTGGCCATGATGGAAAGAATTCTGGGACCAGTGCCTTCCAGGATGATCCGCAAAACTAGGTATGGTAGGAGACATGCATGCGTTACACGGGCTTATTGCACACAATTTATTTGAAATACAAAGGAAGTTTCTCTCATACTTTTTCTTTTTTCTCTCTCTCTCTTTTTCTATTCTTTTTCATCACGTTTGAATAGGAAACAGAAATACTTTTATCATGGCCGGCTCGACTGGGACGAGAACTCCTCAGCAGGCAGATATGTCCGAGAGAACTGCAAACCTCTTCGGGTGAGGGGGACAGAAGTTGACTTGGTCATTAATAGCATAAGAGTTACAGTAGGGTGTAGGTGGAATGTGGGAATGTACAGTAGAATAGAAGGGAAGCACAGGATAACACTTTTTTTTATTATTATTATTTTATTTTTTTATGACGTATTCCATATAAATTGGACAGGCTCTTAAAAGTTTTTGTTTTGTTAGTTGTATGTTATGTCCCTTTGCCTTTTTTTGGATGCTTCTCACTTATTTCTTATCTGTCTGTCTCCACTTCTATGGCTTCTGCATGCTTTCCACACTCTTAGCGGTACCTCTTGTCCGAGGCTGAGGAGCATCACCATCTGTTTGACCTGATGGAGGGCATGCTGGAGTACGAGCCCTCGAAGCGGCTGACCTTGGCTGCCGCCCTGCGACACCCGTTCTTTACCTCTGTGCCCGCCAGTGACCAAACCACCTCCAAGAGCTGGGAGGGCAGCCGGGACATCAGCCGATGACGCCTGTCTCCCCCACCTCCGTCTCCACCCCACCCACACACCAGCATGCGTGCAGGAACTTAAGGTGGAACTCGGGATTGTATTTTTCCAGTGAATGTTTTTAAAAGGTCAGACCGAAGAAGATGTGACGATGTCGGGTGGGCTACCTTAAGTTTGAATGCTCACATGGAACTGTTGACTATTGGGGGTGGGAAGCGGGGGTAGGGGATTTTCTTTTTTTTTTCGTGTCTTTCCTTTTTTGTTTGTTTAATTTTAAAGCTGAACCCATCAACTATGACACTTAAGGTTTTCACCTCAAGTTCAAGGAGATTTGTGGAACTCGATTAATTTGAGGCCTATTCTAGACATTTACTTCCACACTATGGGAGGAGAAAACATATTGAGAAATTTAATGATTTAAGATGGTTTAAGGAACGGAAACTTAGGAGTAGGTTTTCCTGACCTCCATGAGGGGAAGCCTTGTCTGAAGTAGGCAGAGTAAAACGGAAAAGTTCTAGAACGTTCCGCTTTCCGGAAGCACTCATCCAGACTGAGCGAAGCAAGGCAGCATGCAGATGCCGTCCTGCAGTCAGCCATTGAGTGCTCCTGTCTGATTGGTGGAGATACATTGAGGAGCAAGATACCCCCAGTCCTATACCTGTTCTTAGTTCTTCCAGATATGACAACAGTCAAACAGAAAAGACTTTTAATGAATCACTCCAGTCTGTCCTATTCAGATGAATAGTTACAACTTTTTGTTAATGTCTGGCCTTTCTTCCTCTTGTGTTGGCTCTGTGTGTCGTTTGGATGGGAATAATAACTCCAATAGTTGCTTCCCCTCATGTCTGATACTGTCAGAGATGCTGTCCTTTGCAGTACCTATGGCTCCAAAGTAATCATTTTAGTCAACATCATTGCAACACAAGCATTACCTGAACAGGACTTAGCTTTGTTGGATCTAAAGTAAACTAAATGGGTCGGGGGGTGTGTTTTTTTTTTTTTTTTTTTTTTGCCCCTCCTGTGGCACACTCTTCTCACACCTACACACTTGAAAGGTGACATGACAAACTAGCCTCAAGCCGGCTTGGCCATTAGCGCCATGCTAGTATGCACACTCACCACACATGATAGCCTTTTGTAGCAGTAGCCCATCGTGTGGGTGCGTCCAGGCCTAAGGTGTGTCGTCCCACTGCCCCGTGCAGCACACATTAACAGTATTTATTTTGGTCAAGCTGAACTGGATGTTTCTGTTTTCCGTTCTCCATTGTTTTTGTTTTGTTTTTTGTATGCAAAGAACTGTATAAACATGTATATAAAATGAATATGTACTTATGTATGGTTGTATGACGGTAGAATAAAGATGCCCCACTGTAACCTTGGTGTAATGAGAGCGCATTGATGGCACTCATCTCAGGTTGCAGTGGGCAAATGTTTTGTTTTTACTCGTGTTAGTTGAATGGTTATTTCCATAATTGATAGTATTTTTCTGAATGTCACAACAATAGCCCTTGTGTGTATAGACGTTTTGTTATTGCTGGGCTTTCTCATCACTGCATTAAGTTGCCCTGTTAAAATAATCCACTGGTTAGTAAAAGACACAGCATGTAAACACACAGGAGTGAGGTTACTTTTACCATCTCTGCAAGTGTCTGCTGGATTCCTCATATTTACAGAAAAGGCAACATTTGACCCTTTTTGGTGACCTGGGATGGGACAAATGAAAAAATGGCATATGGCAGAATGATGGTAGATATGACCCACTCAGCTCTGTGCATATGCTGACTGTAATTTGCAATCATGGAGCAAGCATCTGTTTTGGAGTGCACAGTGAGTTCACCTGAAGTCCCCTGTTGATCCACTGTGCGTGCTACCTCAGTCCGTATGGCATCAGTTACGACTACTGTCTGCCATGCATGTTCTTGGTTTCCTACTTTTCCTGAGTCATCCCTGGCTTCAGAGAGCGCCATTGAGTTTGCTAAAGGAGAGCATATGTTGAAATCACAAGGCTGGTGTGGCTGCTATTTATAAAGTGGCTTAGTTGTGTCAAATCTATGTGAATACTGACAGTAAAGGCCTAAATGCCTCAGGGCATTGAAACGGAAATCCTGTAGATATGTGCCAGAGTGAAAACATATAGTGTGTTTTTAACTCCCAGTTAATTTGTTCCCTTATTTACTAAATCCATCTCTTCTATGCTGTTGACATCTGTAATGAAAAACATAGTTTCCCAAAATAGATTTCAGATTCAAACTAAGATCAATGGAAGTTTTTTTTTCCCCCACCAAACGGGTTGAGACCATTGTGGATTGAGAAGTTTGAAAGCTTAAGTCCTTGCGTCACTGACAGAAGTGACCGACTTCATTCACAGTTTCGACAACCTGTCACCTTCCGGCAGCTGCCATGACCATTCCATCTGTTCATTTCCTAGTGTTCCTCACTAACCTGTCCCAACACGATATTGATGAGCCTACCCCCCACACCTGCCTTTTAAATTCTATCTTGGAACATAAAACTCCAGCTTCATTTGTCCTCTACCAAGACCCCGGGTCTCAGCCTTTGTACTGCCTGGAGCGCAGTCTTGCCAGCTGGCACGTGTGGAAGCATGTTTACCTCTTGTCTCTGTAATAAGATTGTCTGTATTTAGTCGTCAGCTGTGAGAAGTCACAGGAGGCAACGAGACCTTCTAAGACGGTATAAAGGGAAGATTGTCGCAGAAAGGAAGCAGAGCAGACCGAAGTAAGTCAAGACAAAGGGACTCCATTGACGAGCAAGGTGAAACCTAAGTTCTATAGTCTAATCTAGTCTGTTTTTGCTCCTGTTATAGATTAAATGTAAGCCTTTTACAAACATAAATAACATGTTTTGAACAAAATAATATCAGGTGTAATTCTAAGCAAACATTGCATTCACAGTCATTATGATCATTTTTATTC
>JAVQKI010328821.1:0-11899 GCA_036025975.1 Nematalosa erebi
TACATCAAAACATTTGGTTAATTAAATCTCCATCAACCACCATCTTCTACCTATTGGGTTCTTTGTTTTGTTTTGTTTTTTTTCAGATTTTACAGTGTCCTCAAAACAACATTTTAAAGAATCTTGGCAGCTCTACAAGAAGACTTTCCGTGGTGGAGAAAAGTGTATCTGTGTGTGCCACAGTACTGTTATCTCAAGCTCATGATCACACTGAGTCAATCTTGGTCACATTCAAAGTGAGAGAACGATGCATAAACACAGCAGGGAGAAGCAGAACCATCCCTGAGGTGTTCACGTCAACACGCACCAGCTGATAGGGATCAGATGATGCTCACGATTGCCATCTCTGATTTGAAACTAGAGACAAATTGTCCTGCCAAACGATGAAGTGGCAGACAGGGAGAAAGAGAGAGAGGGACGGAGAGAGAGAGAGAGAGAGAGAGAGAACCCTCTTGGCAATCCAACCAGAGTCAACGTTGTTGTTCAGCTTGGGGGTGGGCTAGTAATCTGAAGCCATAAAGTCTTGCCATCACAAATCGAATCCCCCCAGTACATGCTCTGTACAATAACTGCATGTGCTTTGCCCTTAGCCATATCTCCCCTCCCCCCCCCGAACCTCTATATTTAGCTGAATAAGCTCTGCACCCAGCCTCTGGGTCGAGTGAGAGAATGTCTATTGATGCTATTGTGTCCGTACACATTTAATTTGAAAAAGTGTGACTCATTGATTGGTCATGCTAGGAGCTTATTCTTCATTAAGCGCCCATGCAGGCTCACAAGGTCCACACAGACCGCAAATACCCTGCCCAGAGAACAGAATCACAGCAGCCAGTGGGGTTAGTAGCTCAGACCTGGTCTTCATACAAGGATGCTAGTGGTCTCACAGTCGTAGTTGTTTTTTTTTTTTTTCACATTTTTTTTACAACTTGAAGCACACAAACTACCTGTTCATCTTTTGTTTTAGAATACACACAAACATGGTTTACCTTGGGTCCAGGAATTCATAGCCCAACTACAGAGACATTTACAGTGCATGCAAAGCAATGCAGTGTATTGGTATTCTTAAAAATCTCTTGGATTTAGCATGCAAGCTCCAGAAAGCACACATCCAAATAGGGCCTCACTCAGAACATTAAGGGGTGAGAAGATCTGCATGTCAGACCTTGAAGGATCATCACAACTTCCTACAAGGCTTAAGGTTATAGAGGTCCAGAGGGAAACAGCATGTTTCAAGGCTTGGGTTGCACAGAAACGTTTCACTTCAAAAGAGGGGCCACTGCAGGGATTTAACACGCTGACCTTCTCCTACTAACAGTTAAACATTCCCACTAGCTCCGCTGATCATTGCACCCAATCCAGTCATTCCCAGACAGGCTTGGGCTTCACTCGATCTCAGTGGGCATTTATCGAGAGTTCCCAGACTGAAATTTCTTTCCCTGTTTAAACACATTAAGCGCTAACTAAATAAATTCAAAAGTTACAAAGTTAACTGGCACAATGTGATACAAATCACGGTATTAGTCCTGTGTCAAATGAATTTCATGCTGAACAAATATTGAATATATATTTCAAATCATTCTTGTTTGCCAGCTTAGAGAATGATTCAGGGGATGTTATGTTATATTCATAGATCTGCCACTGAAGACCGGACCACCTCCGCTCCTTTTGAACAATGGTGCTAATGAAAGCACAAAGACACGAGCCTCCTATGGCAAACATCTTGCAGGAGTGAAACAGGATCCACATGGCTGTGAGGAGGAGGATGAGGCAGAGGAATGCTGGCAGCCAACTTTTAAAAGCCCTAAGGTGTTTTTTAATGAAACTGTAAACTTGCCTTCTGCGACTGCTACACCAAGGGGTTCCCCTCATTAGTGAGGAACGGACATCGCAAAAAAAAAAAAAAAGGAAAAACACAACACTCATGTTGCCATATGTTAACATCTCTCACCTCAAGCTCTACATCTTGTCCTGCCTGTGGAAGCTTTGAATGATGTTCTTGCAGGCTGTCAAGAGGAGCCTCAGGACAGACCAGGGTACAGGAGAATATATGGGTCTTTAAGTGACAGGGTTGATGTATAGCACAGCAAAGGATGACTGACCTGTTGAACCGTGGTGGTGAGCTCCAGGCAGAGCTGAATGATCTTGTTCTTGGTGGCGGTGAAGTCACTGATTCCTGTCAGCGGCGTCCTTCAGATGGAGAGAGTGAGGAAAACAGGAGGATAAGAGTGAGGCGGAGGAGTTGCGGGGGGAGGGAGGCAGGAAGAAAAGAGAAAAGACATGGGGAGACAGCAAAAGCAGAGAAGGAGGGTTTGGGTGGGGGGGGGGTGATGGTGATACTTTTGTTGCCGTGTTCCCACAATATTCATCTGCCAGGTCTGCCTAACCCCTGACTGCACGCTGACGGTATATCAAAACAGTGAATGGGCCATCAATCACACAGAGGAACAACAAAGTGACGTTAGGCTGCTTCCAGGGGCTAATGGAGCAAACGTGCACAATAGCAGCGGCTGACTGCAGCCTAACCACAGTGTGTCTGGAGTTCACATGGACTGAGGTCACATGGGAGGGAGAAAAGAGTTGAGGGAGTTTCCCATAAATCTGTCTACCACAAACAAAAAAACTGTCAATTCCTTTTTAGTTTAATCATGAAACAGTCACCAAATTTGCTTGGGAGAAGCCATCAAGCTAGAATTGATGGCATGGAGTCAGGCTCTGTTAAAATATCACTGAAGAACAGTATGGTTTCATCAGTCCAACAATATGATTCGTCTGGGATGGATCTCTGTTAGGCCCTCCTCCATAAACCGTAGTACTGAAATCCAAACTCCCACAAGTCCATATGGGTGTAATACGTTCTACAGATATTATTTCTGTTGAGTGATGCTTTCAGTTAATATGGGAAGTTCTGGACATTGACCAGACCAAATGCGACTACGGAAACCAACCAGACTAGATCTAGTTTCATTCATTTGCCCTTGAAACATTTCTGGGAAAAAACTCTCAAGGGTGAAGACAAAGAGGACTAGAAATAATGTTCCTGCTGGGTTTGCCTGCAAGCATTCAGGAACCTGCGTTTTTGAGTGAAACAGATCCCTGAAAGTCATGGGAGGATTCTGTGAATGTTATGACTCTAGTGACTGCATGAGGTTATATACAGTATATGATTTTATCAGTTAGCCCAAATGGTTATTCCATGATGAACATATAATTTTGCGACTGAGCTGCATTGATTTGTCCAAATGCCACATCTGGCATGCATGCATGCAGTGTGCCATTAGATTTTGTGGTGCTACAGGGAAGAGTGACATCACATCGTACAGTACCTGTCCAGCCAGGCAAGGAGGCTCTTGGCTGCTCCTATGAGCTCCACCACAGATGTGAGGAATTCATTGGGGGGCTTGTGGGAGCAGTTCCCATCATACGTGGGGCTTTTGCGCCGCTCAGACGTTCCCATGTGGAGGTTGTTCGATGCTGCCCTCATTCGTACAACCAGATTCTTCAAGTTATCAGTCTCCACTCCATAGTTCTAAGGGGAGAACATGAAAAAGACAATAGTTAGACAAAAGCAGATCAAATTATATTAGAATAGTTAGATAAACAGACAGATTAAGCGAATAGCACCTCGAGTTATCATAGCAACAAACAAGCAACTGTTCTATGCTGTATGGTCAAAATGAAAACACATAAAGTTAACAAATTTAGTGCCACAAATACCATAACTAAACATATAGGATATATCACTGATTGGCAAGGGGTTTAAATCAAATTAATGATGAGACAAGATGAACGTATAAGGAGGTTCTGATTATCTTCATCCACTATTGGAAGCTTGAGGCCTTAGAGTCAAAATGCAGCACATTTGGTGGTCCGACGGTATGAAGTCACGTGTCAGGAGCATCGCACAAGGCTGAGAAGGCCATCAGTCACAGCTTATCTCCAGGGAGGAATTCAGAATTCCCCTACAAATACTGCCTACCCCCAAACCCCCTGAATCACTAACACCTCCTCTCACACACACACACACGCACACACACTCACACACTCCAGTACAGACCTGCACGTGCCCTCACCTGATTCCCATGAAATGAACAAAGTTCACATTCCTGAGGCAGGCTACTTCCTCCTCACACATTCCTTAGATTTGCAGTCCTTTCTCAGACCTTGACAGATCAGCCCTGCTGCAGGGTCACCTGACAGACCGTGAGGCGCTGGACTACATTTCAACAAGCTGGCTGTCGTTACACTGCCTGCACTGCTTGTGAGAGCTCTCACGAAATGAGAGCACTAAGCACAACCTCGTGCTTGGAAAGGGATCTGCATATCTGCAAATTAACTGCATTTTATAGGATAACTGAGTCTAAGCGCTACCACTGAGTTTTAGACCTAGTAGAAGTCCTTCAGGTCTTCAATCCATCAGAAACAGATAACAGACAACTGATAGATTTGACATTTGACATTAGAAATCCCCCAGCCTGTCAGACGTTCAAAAGAAAGAAAGAAAAGTTACACAGACAGACACCATCATGTCAGTTCAGGTCAGCACTAAGTCATAGATATGACTGGAAAAGGTGTTGTTTGATCTTATGTGGTGTTGATGATGTGTTTGTCATTCCATGAGCTAAAAATAAAAATCTAAACATTCCACCTTGTTAATTCTTCAAACTATCGGTGACCTATTGCTCTGTTGTTCAACATGCACCAAAGACTCTTGAATAGTTGGCTATGAAGAGTGCTGCTTAATTTAGAAGCTGAATCTGGTGACGTGTTTCCTTATGAATATCATGGAAAGAATGCATTTTGAGCCATAGTTCTTGAAGAGCGTGCCTGCTGTTTTGGAGTACATCAGTACACATGCATGCCATGCCCCCAGCATGCTAACCTAATGTGCTAAACAAAGGGGAATAGTTTGGATCTGGCTTAATTTGAACTTACAAGTGTAACCCCCTGCTAAGTTACTATTTTAACACAGAGGGAGGAGGTGAAAGTGAAAGATGCCATGTGGCAACCAGGCAGCTATGTTTAACAGAACGGTCTAGAAACTGGTTGGACAAACAAAAAGGATCAGACATTTTTTAGGCAAAAATAAAAAAAACACAACAATAGGGGAGATAAAATCAAGACACAAACAACATTGTTGTGTCTGGCAAACATAAAAATAAACGTGCTTCCAGACGCAAGCCTCCCTTTGTTCGCTACTGACTGCTGAGCTTTGGCGTGGCAGCCATGTTGCCATTTGTTTTGGTTCAAATCTCACACACCTCTTTAAGCTCTTTCATTAGTGTCCTAATTGCTCCCAGAACACTTGGGACTTCTCCACACAGATGTTATTTAACTGTTCCACAGCGCTTGGGACTGACATGAAACGAAGGGTGCGAGTGCCTTCCACCGTCGGATTAGTTTTAAATTGAAAGCATTTGATGGCTTCAACTTTGCTTGCTCACTGTGTCAGGCCAGAGACAACTTTGACAGGTTTACAGCCAGCGTCAGATTTTGAAACTGTACAGTTGGAGAGGAGAGTGGTGTGAGAGGACCCAAGTCTAGTTCAGTGGAGCCACAGCCACTTGAAAAATGAAGCAGGACAGGTCTATTGAAACAGCAGGTCTCTCCCCAAAGTCCCTGCGGTCAGAGGTGGGAACAGAACCCATCACCTGTGATGGCCATTGGGATATCACAAAGGACTTGAAGGGATGAGTTCCCTGCTCTACAAGCACCGAGGCAAAACTCTGGCTCGGCCCTGGTGACAGGTGGGGGTCTACATCTGTTTCTGGCTCTCCCCGAGATGTACTCTGGGGTTTCTCTGCCAGGGGAGAGAAAGAATGAAAGAGAGAGAGAGACAGAGAAAGAGAACGAGAGAGAGAAAGAAAGAAAAGAGGGCTCTCCTGCACTGGTAATGCACCATACTTTTCCACCTCTCACTTGGCTTCAAACAGCCTTAATGTCAATTCCATGAGTCCAAGACAATAGGTGGTTTTCTTTCCTCAGAAAGGGCCACAAGGCTTTGGAAGGGCACAAGGGAGGTGCTGGGTTTCAGAGCAGGTTCTGTTGAAGTCATCACAGGCCATGAATCCCAGCTCTTTTCATTAAACTATTTCACGACTCCTTTGTGAGAGTGGCTTGTTCTGATGGTTTTTATCTCACAGGGGGATACCAAATCAAGACCCGATAGCAGAAGATGATTTGGAACTAAGAAAAAAAAAAAAACATAATATATATTCTCTGTCAGGTCCAGGACAGGGGCTGTGAAATACCAATAACATGCAAAACGCAAAACTACAAAAAAGTAGCTCAGAAAGGCTTTCACAATAATGAAGAGATTCAACTCCTGGTCCAAATGGGAGCTCAATCTGTTATTTGAGATTACCTCTTGATATTAGATAAATGTCAGAAATAGGATAAAATGTTAGAACAGATATCAGAAATAATATATTAAGCTATGCTAATGCTATTTAGGGAAAAGCACATCTGTGATTATGCCGCTACAAAAGCTTTCTTGCCAACAGTGGTCTGGGCTTAGACAAAGGACAAAGGTGCAGTGTTGGCACGCTGAGCATAGAACAATCCAAGCAAGATACATCTACAGCTACAGCAGACTAGGCCTTACGTCTCAAGCCACACTGTGAAATGCAGGACATAGAAATGTTTTTGTGTCCAAAATGTGGTTACTGAGAAAGAGGCATCATAACCTGTCCTCTGAGAGAAACTTAACATGTGAACCAGCTGTAGGAAACATCCCATCTTTCTCAAAAATGCTGAACTTATATTTGTAGGGAGTTAATATTAATGAGGTGCCAAGTTCTTTAGGTGATATAGGAATTTAATAAAAAGAAGGTGTAACAAATAGCTAAAGTCACTAACGATGATGAGAATGTAGCTTTGATGGAAGTTCTCCCGCAGAGACTATGGCCTTGTTTTCCCTCTATAAAGGGTCAGCAAACATTCAAAGGCTTTCCCCTACTATGCTCCTGTAGCTTATTTGTGTGACTTATGCAACTCCTAATATCTTTCTCAATTAATGGCAGGTTTATTTAAGCTTACATATCATGTCAAGGAACACAGTGAAAACACAGGGCAAATTTATGAGGTGGATCAAAAGAAAACAATTTGGGCTTTGCTGAAAGTGGTTTGCCTAGGAGGAAAGGAGTCTGGAACCAATTAGAGGATCTATACGGAGGGGCTCTGGACTTGTGGATGTACAATATAGCTCATGTGTTATGACATGAAGATATATCAAAGCTTTAAGCTCGCGGGCTTTAAATGTTCCCATGTGTCTTCTGCTTTCACTACAAATGACTACACCTTATCTGTTAGACAGGGGGATCACAGAGATCTACAGTCAAGCGAGAACATTTCAAAGCCGTCTCATTTAGGAGCTCATTTGTTTCTTAGTCAAACAGCCATCTTCACATTTGGGACTGTTTTGTCTGTCTACATAAGATGCTAGAGAATGAGTTGGAAATTTCATGGATGTTACTACACGGCAAATGCGTATTATTGTTAAATCCTACACTTGAATCAGGGCCCACCAACACTAATTTGGGTACAACTGTGTACGCTACAGCTACCTGTGTTTAACTTGGTCCACTTGTTTGCTTGTGTTGTTTAAATGTGGTTAAGTATGTGTATGTGCAACAGGAAGTCATCACCTGCATTCCATCAGGAAGTTGTGATCAGCTGATTAACCAGATAGGTTACAGTAGCTGTTGTGCAGGACACCACAATAATGCCAGTTTGGAGGTTACAGGGTCTACAAAGGTCAGCATTAGTCCAAACACCTCCAAAAAGTCAGTATACCAGTATCAATTAAAACAATGGTAAAAAAGAATCCTGCAAATAGAAATAAAGGAATTGAGTAGCTGAATAAACATCTTCCATTTGATTACCACTGGTAATCAAAACATATCTCAATAAGTTTACTCACATCAAACAACTCAGTGATATGAGATTGAATAAGCCTCTGCTGACATGCAGTGTTTTTGACACAGGAAGTGGTAAAAATCCAAATCAGTCCCATCTGCTTGTTGCGCTGGCAGTGACTGAAAGCTTACTTTGGATGTATTTGGCCATTCAGCTTCTCACTACCACTTCTACACTTTCCATGCTACCCCCCGCCCCCCATCACTTCTCCACCACTTTCACTCCCTTTGAAACCATCCTGCTGGAGGTCTAGTTAAGACTGTCTCGCCTGCAGTAAATCCACTGCTGGCAGTTTTAATAGCGGGCGGCTGACAAGCTAGTCAGATTCTAGCACTCCAGGGAGGACTCCAAAAAATTTTCCCAAGAGTCTCTGGTTGTGAGGGCAGAAATTTTGTCTGGATGCTGGAAAACTGACCACTAAATTCACCTATAGTTGTCTTAATCATTATTTTACTTTCTTTACTGATGGTACAGAACGACAACCTTCAGTGTTACAACACCAACACTACTGCATTGTGATAAGAGGCTGCATCTGCGCCATTAAACTACTTAAACCACAAACTTAAATAATGTTCTGCCAAGTTCAGATAGCATCAAATGGGCAATGACTTTAATGGCCTTTCCCTGTGAGAAAGCAACCGCTTACTCTCCCGAGTGAGCACTGAGGGAAATGCTGAGAGGTTTGTTGCTCTACTGACTCCTTGAAGCTTCAGTCAGAGGCAGCCAGACCATTGACTACTGCCCAGGACTGGCTGGTGCTTGGCAAGGGACAGAGAGGGGAGGAGTGTGGTATGGGGATAATGGTTCATAGCTTTTAGGACTCCATCTCTCTGATCTCCTCTTAAAGCAAGAGACCACAGCATGCATCATTGCATCGGATTAGACCATTAGCAAGATGCTAATGATGCTAATGGTCTAATCCGATGCAATGATACAAGCTAGCTTGGAGCTAATAGTGGAATCACAATGGTGGTCTGTCGCTTTAATGCTTGGCTACGCTCCACCATCTGTCTCTAGCTGTGTGCTGTCAGGCATGCCGCAGATTGCTGTGATAAGCACCACAGCAAACAGGGGCTCATGGGCCAAAATTTCACCCACCGCTGTCTTGATGGGCATTCAGATTTTGCCAGGTTCAGACAAAAGTGTGTGGAGACAGTGTATAGTGAGAAGAGTGAGTATATTAACCAGAGCGCAGAGCAGGTCCACTGCCTCCAGGACCAGCTCCTGGTGTCCAATCCGAGACACCCCCAGCTCCTCCAGGTCCTGGTGAGAGATCTTCAGCAGCTGCTCACCGTTGATCTTCTCCCGCTCAAAGTTATGGATGTACTGCTGGAGGCTATCGTCCAGTCCTAGGAAAAAGGAGCGAGGGAATAAAAAAAAAATTACTTACACCAAACAACAAACAGCTCAATTCAACTACATGATAATCTCTGTATGCCCCTGAGGCCTAACAGTCAAAACACTGGCATGATTGTTGTGGTTAAGTTAAATATGTCTGATAAGGGTACGTGTGGCTGAGTGACCTCTCTGCATATTGACACCCATGCGCCGTCTAACGAAAACAGGTTCCCTGTACAACAGTTCCAACTGAGCAGGTGTGTCACCCAGATAGATTGGAGAGAGATAACAGTAAAACCATAACAGCCAGGACAACGCCAGATAACAGCAGTCTCATAAAAAGAAACGGTAGTAATATCACCTGGCCTTAGGTCATTAAACAATGAATATCTGGTCATACCCGACTACTCGTCTTTAACCAAACTTTGTCTTTGACCAAACCAACTGTGGACACAAATAGAGACAGAAATTTCAGTCCTGTCCATTGCAGTTATTCTTGTGCCTCCCTGAGAGAAATCGGATGAAGGACCAAGCTAAAGTTAAAATCCCTGAATGGAGCTGGAGCTGAGAGCTGAAACTTTTGTTTGGCCAAAGAATTGTCACTTGCGTGTTATATAATGGCTCTGCTTCCTTGATCCTCTCAGAGAATGCAAATGGGCATACACGCATGAATAAGAAAGGCCCAGCTAGGCTCTCACAGGAACTCACATCTGATCTCCTATCAAACACACACACACACACACAGAGACACAGACACACACACACAAACACAAACACACCCACATGCACGCATACAGATACACACAGAGACTCAGAGATAGACAGACACACACACACACACACACAAAAACACATACACACACAGAGTAAACAATGGCTCTCTCTCATTCGGGCCTGACCACCTCTGATGTGACAGCAGGCTAAAGAATGAGCCGGTGGGGGGTGGGTGGCAGGCTAACTGAGGGTGGTGTCTCGCCTCTCAAAGGCTGCTCTCACAGGGGGCAGCTGCGGCCGGCTGGCCCAGGGCCCCGGTCCTCTGAAAAAGCCCGTTGGCTGAGACGCTGCTAAGACCTCCAGTGTTATTTGCTAAACACGTCCCTGGACACCCTAACACCCACCAACCCACCCACCCATCCAACAACCCCTCCACTCTCCTCCCCACTCCTCTTCATCCATAGTCATCCATCAACTGAAGACAGGCCACCTCCAGAAAAGAGCTGTGGATTGGTGTGCACGAAGAGGCACCCATGAATAAGCCTTGAAAACAGTAAGGCTGCCTGTGGGTAGCTGGACACACACACACACACACGCACAGCATGGCACGCTGGAAGATGCTCTCCCTGCACCATCACACCCATGTGCTGTGTGATCCTGTTACAGGGAATGTGGATGGGTTGGAGGTCTCCAGTGGACTGTTGTGCTTGGGGGATCTGGTTTCAGATATTAAAGGAAGACCTTAATCAACCAGCCCTGGGGAGTGTGTGGGGCGGAGGAACTGTTCTAGAATGACCCACAATGATACAATCACACACACAGTTACACTCACACTCTCTCTCACACACACACACACACAAACACACACGCACAATAAAGAGAGTTGAGTTGGTCTCATCATATCTCCACAAAAGATACTGTAAGAGATTATGTCAGTCTGCGCCATTAATGCAGTAAGTCTGAAGTCTGTATCAGTTGCTATCAAAACATTTTTCATATACTCCTCTGAGAATTCCCATGCAAGAGATGCTGAATTTGGGTTTCATCCATACTTGGAGAGGTTCGGTGCCACAGGAATTTGCTTTAATGATTGACCGCAAGCGTAAGAGTGAGACCCTGGATCAAAGTGGAAAAGGCCCAAGACAAACACAGACTGAAGAATCTGACCTCCGCCGGATATACTGGAGAAATGGTAATGGAAGGGTGCAAGAGTGTCTTCTTTCTGCTTTCACACAGCCTGCTTGTGCTAAGCAGGCTTTTCCCAAGGAGCGGTGCCATTCTCCTTTGGATCTTTCCGGAGACCATCGATGAAGGAGGAGAGGAGAGCTGGAATGCCTTTGAGTGATTACAGGGCTCATTCAAGCCCACTCCTTGTGGTTTGCTTTCATTGCAGCATGACGTGGCTCCGCAACACTGAAATTAACATCTCTCACAAGTCCTGCTAATGAGAACCCTTCAGTGTGACTGCAGCCTATGCATAAAAAAGACCCTCTGCACTTTCATTGCTGTTTTTCGACAAAACAAGGAGAAAAAAAGTAAGAAACACATTCATGCTGATTATTCCGCTTCTGGAGAGAGCAAGGAAAAAATTCCACAGCCCTCTCTCCGTGCCCTCTTCATGGGGACTCTGGAATCTGCAGCATCCCCCCACCCCAACGCTCACACACACACACACACACACACTAACACACACACACACACACACACACACACACCAGCTCACAGGTCTCTGTGTCTAATTGGGTTGTTTTGAAGCTGGGTAGCTCTAATGGCCACCCGCGTGAACCTCCATCCCACCTGCCTGCCCTACAAGTAAGTCCCCTACAAGCACAGGCTGGGGCATACATGCTCCTTCCCACCTTTCCCATAAGTCTCAGCACACACACACACACACACACACACACATAGTAAAAGGGAGAAAGAGGGGGTCAGA
>JAVQKI010328943.1:0-10592 GCA_036025975.1 Nematalosa erebi
GATAGATAGATAGATAGATAGATAGATAGATAGATACTTTATTTATCCTGAAGGAAATTAAGGAAGGAAGGAACTGAGGTACGATTGAGCATCCAGAGCATGACACAGTAATTTCAAAGGACGGTGGGGCTTGGGTGGTAGAGACCAAAGACGATCAGAAGCTCTCACACAGACACAAAATAGATTCATTTCAGATACACGTCCTGAGGCAGGGAAATTCAATGTAGCTCATTGTAGAGACAGGACGAATATGAGAAAAACAGAAAGGGAGAGGGAGAGAGTAAAGTGAGAAAGTGAAAAAGTCAAATAGAAATAGAGGAATGCCTTTCTAATGAGAAAAAAGGGCTGTTTGAAGAGGACAGAGATTGGATGTGTGTCTGGAACGGACAGACAGGGGGGCCGGCTGCTCAGGATGTTCCCCTTGGAGAATCCTCCCCCGCTCCATTCAGCACGCCGCTGGCGCTAACATACACACGCCTGTGGGTGGACGGGGTGAACCACACACACACACACACACACACACAGTCTGCACCCCCACACACCACACACACACACTAACACACACACACACACTAACACACGTACACACACATGCACGCACACACGCAGAGCCTACAAAGACACACAAACGCAGAGTCCGCATCCTCACACCACACACACACACACACACACACACACACACACACACACACACACACACACACACCACCACCACCACCACTCTCTACCAAGGTTCACCACTCTTTCCCACACAGCATGGGGTCACAGTAGATAGGACAGCTTGATGAGACAGGATGTGCCTCCGCTATTGGCACCGAGTGCAGAATGGGAACCGTAAAGACTGAGCTGTGACAGGTTCTGTAAGAGAGGCTTTGGGGAGGTTTTTTGGAGCCATGGTTCCTTAATCCCATAACCTTAAGACGCTCATTGATGATGTATCGTTATGAGGACTTGAATGGTAACAAAGAGCAGCCTAGATATAAAGAAATGGATGGTTGGCCCTGTTGGTGTTCGACTGAGAAAAATTTTATCTGACATCGTCTGCCGTTTGCCTGTTAACTAAGTAGGTTAGGTTTAGCAAAGTAGCGATAGCTTTGGTTTCAAAAGGAATATTTCTATATATCTGCTGAATATCTGCTGAATAAAAAAGTATATTTACCAAAAGGCTGTCATAATGAGGCCACAATCTGAAGCCCCCATTACCCCACCTCACCCCACCTCCCTCAAAAACAGAGAAAGTTTTGAGATTAAATTTTAAACAGAAAAAAGGGGTACCATAAACAGACCATAACTTTTTAAACATTTCAACATTTCAAAACATTTCCCAATTTGTAGCTATTCTACTTAGTTTTTCTTAAGCTGTTTTAGTTTTCTTTTATTTACTAAAAGAAATTTAAAAAATAATAATGATTCTCCCAGGCATCCCAGTGCAATAAACTACATACAAATTAACTTCCAGCGGCGTTGCGGTGGGCAGTGACCTGATAACATAATTTCAGACAATCATTCCAGTCACTCAAGTGGCCTCCTTTTGCCTCTGTCTGTGACTGTACATGACTCTGTGTACCTCACACGACTTGAACCTAGGCCCCTACAATCAAAGGCAATCTTATCACCCTGCAAAAAGAAATCATTGATCTCTACACAATCAGCCAAGCTAAGAAAACATGGAATACGACCCCCTGGAAAGAAAGAAAGAAAGAAACAAGGAAAGAAAGAAAAAAAGCTCTATAGATGCCAGTCCACCTGTCGCTCTCACACCCCACTCCTGTCTGAAAAGAAAAAAAATGACAACAAGGTCCTTTCAAAGGCCACACACATGCACTCCCCTTTTGTGCACGTGTGTGCGGGTGGGAGTGTACGGGTGGCTCTACATTTATGTGTGCCATTCTTGAAATGCAGCACAAAGCACAATGGGAGAGAGGGCAGGGAGTTGAGACGTGCCAGCCACTGCCTCCCTGCTGTAAATACATTAACCCGCTTGGAGGGTTTTAGTGGCTAATATAGCCGGGATATGTTGAGACAAGCGCGCAAATTACCTTCATTGCCTTTCCATTTACAGTATTCACAGCGTGACTTGTTGGTTTCCTGAGAACATGAGGGATCCAGCACGTTTTCTTTCAAGAGTCATAAACACACACACACACACACACACACACACACACACACACACACACACACACAGGTGAACTGTTGGCAAACATTCATGACAAAACAACTTTAACCGCAACCTCTATTGAATGGAGCAGACAGGCAAAACATTTTTTTACAGATTAATGAATACACCATCTTAAGAAAACAGTGCTGGTCCATGTAATGACGACAAATACTCTCTTGAGACTCTTTGAGATGGCATACTGTGTGACTGTAAAGGAGAACACAAGTACACAATGGGTCCAAATCAGAACCTGTGTGCATCGGCAGCATAAAAAAACAGAACCATTCTGTAATGGCCTTTAAAAATACGGCTCTCTGGGTGCACTAACAAGCACCTTTCCAATGAATGAATTACATGTCCCTGTAAAAAAAAATAACGGTTCCTCACAGTGGCCTGGCCTGTCCAGAGGGTCGTTCTCACGCACGCATGCCAGTGAAATGACTAAGCAGCTCACCTAATGACAGATCAGCAGCTCTGCCTCTCCCCATGAAAGCTGGTTGAGGCACCCCCTCTCCCCCTTCTTTTTTTTTCTCCCTGTCCTTTCTTTCTCTCTCTCTCTCTGTCTCTTTCATTTATTCCCAGGGCCTAGTGCCCTGTGTTTACTACCCCTCGTCCCAAGTCGGGAGCAAATTACAGTGCGTCTTCTTCAGAGGAGCAGCCGTCCAGGTGTTCCACCGCAGCACCGGCAGCAAGAGCGCAGCACCGCGCAGCTGTGTGAACACCGGAAAAACACAGGAGAGGGACTTAGACTTTAACGCGCCTTTGATGAGTGGTTAGCATAGCAGGTGGGGGAGAATGAGGGGAAGAGAAGAGTGAGGATAGAGGAGTGATTTAAAAAGAGGAGAGACAGGGAGAGATAGAGAGACAGATAGACACAGAGAGAAAGAGAGAGAGAGAAAGAGGGAGGAAAGTAGGGGTGCCATGTGACAGGCCCTTGGGGAACACTTGACAAGACTGGCTGACAGAGAGGTGCCACTCTACTTCGAGCAGCTGTAAGTCGTCGCCAGTGCATCAGAACACAGAGGGCCCTAGGCCCTGGCCCCTGGCCAGCAGGGGTCCCTAAGACCAGTGATGGACAGCACAAAGAACAAGGACATTCCTTTCAACAAAGAACGATCAGGGGACCATTGTGCCACGCACTGAGTGGGGATGGAAAGGGGAGAAGAAGAGAGTGGTGATCTGTGTTTAGTGTGAATGTGTGTGTGTGTGTGTGTGTGTGTGTGTGTGTGAGTGTGACCACAGAGCCTGAGGCTGGCGTAGTGCTTTCCCTCAACAAAATATCAAGTTGCAGAGTTGGGGGTGTTGGGTGGGGGACTGAATAGGGAGCAGGAGTGCCTGTAGGTGACATTGTTGGAAGAGCTGGCTTCCACTGACTACAGTGAGTCCAGGACCCTTAGCATGTACAATGGGGAGCAGCTCTCGGCGGGCCAGGACTGTTTCATGTGTCCACACAGGTTTCTCCTTAGCAAATGAGACCAGGTTCCTGAGTGAATAACTGAGGAGGCACTGGGGAACGGCTGCAGAGGACAGGCCTCCCACCACCTCCAAGGGAGAAAGTGTGTGTGGAGTGTGTCCTTTGTGCAGGCAAAGCATGTTAATATAAGAAGCTTCACTGAGCCTCAGAACATCTCAAGTCTGACAAAACACCATCATTTGTTTTTTCTCCCCTGAGTCTGGTTGGTATGAACAAGCTATGGCAACCTTCTAGAGGCTGCTCGTAATAATTGTTCAGATTTCCTTAGAGGCTCTATTCCTCTGAATCAAACTGAGGACACCGGATCCCACAACGCATCGACTGACCCTCAAAACACAAAACAAAACAAACAAGTGAAATCGAAAACAACTTATTATTTTTCCATCTCCTCTCTCTTCACTTTGGGCAAAATGATGTCCACTGGGAGTTGGTGAGAGAGCGAGGTTGAGAGGTTGAAACTGGCCGATGCATGGCAGCTTACCCTTTAGCTCCTCTGCTTCTCAGAAGGTGGAGAGATAGTGGGGTTGAGAAGCAATGAAAGGGGTGGAGGTGATGAAACATCACCTCACTGTAGCAGTCTGGGATATATATATATATATTTTTTTTTTTTTTTTTTTTTTTTTTAATGTTTACCTTCAGCAGCTTCCACCAGCAAAGCCATGCTCTACTAGGTCTAGAGCAGCAGGGAATATGTGTGTGTGTGTGTGTGTGTGTGTGTGTGTGTGTGTGTGTGTGTGTGTGTGTGTGTGTGTGCTATTTCCAGAGGACAAGATAAAGAACACCCCAGTCCAGAGGCCCCGGGGAGGGTTGGACCCTGGCTGGACATAATTACCTGCTATTATTACTCTGCTGAGACTTATTTGTGGCGCCTCCACCATGCGGAGGAAGGAATCCACTCCGGCAAGCATGGCGGCAGTTTTGCCACCACATAGTCAGGGTGTTCCGATGCCTTGCGCCCAGAGAAAAAGTTTTCTACTAATAAGTTTTTCATTTCACTTCTCTCTGCAGGCGGTTCACTCAAGGACAGGCGTCCATCTGTTCACCGCTTGCTCATGGCAGATGCCAGTCAGAACGTATGGCAGGTCATTTTGTAGATGAGATTGCTTTTTTTAGAACTGCTTATTAGGTAGTATGGTTTCATAACAGGTCGGGTCTCAAAGTGGTAGAATTTTGGAAGTAATTTTGAAAGTAATCCAAAGTCAACTGTTGCTTAGTTGCAGTGAGCTTCTGTGCTTCAGATATCTAGCTGTCCACATTAGAGTGGTTTAGAGAGACTAAAGGTCTTGACCCCGGCCGACCTGAATCTGCCTCTTAACCTCCCCCCTATCCCCAGTCACAATTGTGTTCTCTTTTACCTTTGCTTTCTTTCTTCAAGCGCTTCTTTTCTTGAGCATAGAGAAAAGGCTCTTTGCAAGAGCGTGTGGCGTAAGGGGGGTTGGGCCAGCATGGGGGTAGCAAGTATAACCATATGTACAAGCCAACATAGGCCACCAATTTCAAACTATCTAATAATCTGAAACTTGTTGACGAGTTTCTGCATATGTGCTTTATCACATCTCCTAGCCAATGACATGACAGCTATGATTTATCAACCAGTCCACATCTTTTGCTCACTATATGTAATGTGATGATGTAGCCTACTGTTGTTACACATTTCTTGAAAGGTGTTTGCTGCTGTGTTTCTGCTGTAGGTTATGACTTCCACGGATACTGACACACAAAGATAAACACCGATCTTAAAATCCTGAAACAACACAAGGAGATTTTAGTTTATTGCGCAAAATAAACAAAAGGACTCCCAAAGCTCACATAATCCTTCAGTGAGACATAATGGAAGGACTGTTTTTTTATTATTATTTATTGCCAGCTGAATACATTTGCAGGCTTCAGGAAAAATGAATCCTTTCACACAGGTAAAGCATAAACCAATAGCATGAAACCAATTATACATAAAGATATTTCCAAAGCAAGGCATTGTGATGGAATTCACACAATGCAATGCCAGAACTAATCACTTGACTATACAGTTCAAGCTCCATGAATTATTTGCATCGGGAAGAGTGCTCAGTCTTACTGTGAAAGGCTGTAATGAAATAAGTTGAAACATGTTCAGCCTCCAACTACAGGGCAAAGAGCACTCAAACAGCCACAAACTCACACATAAAGCATACAGACCCTGTTCTTTTGCAGACACACACCTATAAATACACACTGAAGACCAGTTGCTTGTGCCCAGGGTCCTCATAAAAGGTGAACTTTCTTCCATGTAAAAGAAAATACTATTATGCATATTACACAAGTCTACACACACTGACACTGTCACTCTTTCTCTCTCTCCCTCTGTCACACACACACACACACACACATACTGAAATACACATAGGAAGTATACGTTCTTATAGTCTATGAGAGGTCTAAGTTCCTTTCTCCTTCAAAGGGGTTCAGCTAAACGGCAAGGAAACAGTGACCCACATACCTAATGCCTTCCACTACATAAGTGAGACAGAAAGATAAAGAGTGAAAAAGAAATGTCAGTGAGTGGAAAGGGGGGTGTGGGGGAAATGTACCCCCCACCTGTCATGGAAATTTTACTGCATATGCACCCAGAGCACTGCCCTTCAGCCATACTGTACGCCACAAAACATAGTTCTTAAATGTCACTTAGAAATGAGATTATAACTTTTTTCCTGAAGCCATAGTATGTCTTAGCATGGTCTTTGTTATCAGTTAGGCGCCTGGCCAAAAGCTTGTGGTTTTGGGTGTGTGTGTGCGTGTGTGTGTGAGTGTGCCTGCGTGTGTGTGTGTGTGTGTGTGTGTGTGTGCGTGCATGAACAAGCGCTCTGTCTTTGTCAGGCTGATACCTCATCCTCATCCTCCCCACACAAAATAATTTGGGGGATCAGAGAGGGGAGGTGAGTCAGATGGGGGGGTCAGATAAACAGACAAGAGGTTCTATGAGGATTCTGTTGCCCCTGCACATGGGGTTGACTCTGAGGGGTTTGGGGATGGGGACCTGGAGGAGTCAGTAGGGAGGCAGCAGCTAGAGCCCCAGACAGGCCCAGTCTGGCACACTATAACCCCAGGCGAGCATTCATCTCCCCCTGTCATCTCCTCTCTCCTGGCTCCACAGGGAAACCAAAACACTGGGTGTGTACAGCCTAAGGTTTATATATATGCTTTTCTTGTTTCTTTTTCAAAAATCCATGAATGAATTACATAGCCACAGGGGACAACTTGTTTTTTGAAGTATGGATGTCTGTGAAGTCAGGCAGTTCCACGTTTGGTGTGCTGAAGTTTAAGTTAAAGTCTAAGCTGTCGACTCCACACTGCCTAAACTCTCCATCTTCAACAGATCCCCTATAGAACAGTCGCAGTACGGACTACAATGTAACACACTTGGAGAATCAGATGGCCACTTTTATTCACCTCTGAGCAGCTGTGAACCGGCAGGCAAAGGCGCTTCACTTGGAAACACTTCCTTCTGACTGACAGCACGCTGGCTATCGGCATTGTCTTCTCTCGAGAAGAAAGGCCCGAGATGCCGCTGGGAGCACCAGCGGTGCTTTGTTCCCTCTCTGTGCTGAGCTCACTTCCATCCACAGCTCCCCTCAGAGCCCTGACATCTGATTTGACTCAGAATTCCTGCAGAGCTCCAGAGAGAGCTGTTCCAAATCCAGCCAGACAAGGATCCCATAGAAGAACATTGAGCCATATAAGATCCTCCATTGATTGCAGCGAGATACACCAGGAGAGGCATGTAACATGAAATATGTAAGGTGAGTACAGGAAGTGAAAGGAAATTCTTATTTTGACACAGCGTATAATTGAAGTGGGTTACATACAAGCTTCACTCACTTGTGGAATTAAAAATACTGTACATAAATCTGTTCAATTAATGCCAGCCTCTGTGTGATCCAAGCACAAGTCTGTTCACATACACCTTTCCATTAAGCCCATGGAATAGGGTCAAGCCATTTCAAACATGACAACAAGCCTACTGGTGCCAGAAGGAGAGAGCCCGAGCACAGGTGATAAGACATCTCCATCTTAAAGCAGTTTTCACCAGAAACAAGCAGTTTATGACAAATTAGCCAAGCTGCTATTTTACAGAATGTAGAAGAAGAAGACTAAGAAGGAGGAGGAGAAGAAGAAAAAAAAAGAACTCTAGGGAAAGAGGAGGCCTTGGGTGCACACCAACAGTGAGACAAAAGAGAGACAAGCTTTGCCCGAGGCCAACTACTAAAATGACTGTTGCTTGTATAGCTGATGGCTATGGAAGATGGGGCAGGGGGGTTCTCTGTGTGAGAGTGAGTGTGTGTGTGTATGTGTTTGTGTATATGTCTGTGTGTGTGTCTGTACATAAATGTGTGTCTCTGAGGAGAGTGATGAGCAAACGTAGGATTAGCAACCAGGTCCACAGCAGACAAGTTGTAAACAGACGTTGAGTGAAGACTAAGAGCTTAGCCCCGGGAATGGACTGGGGCACAAAGGAATGAGACCTCTGGACAAACAGCACTGAATGAACCCGTCAAGCTCCAACTGGCCAGGCAAGAGAAAGGGGGTAGCAGTGTCGACTCTTCTGTTTGTTTGTCCATTAAGACACACTGGGGGCTTTGCCAAGGCCTTCACCACAAATCTGCACATACTTTGTTGGGGCGACTTGCTAAAACACTGTGACATTTACTGCAGTTTTAACAGATGAATCAAAGGGCTCTTTTGTCTTTATGCAATAACATTTTCCTTACCGGGGAAAATGACAGAAATATAACAAGGTCTTCAAAGGTGTTTAAACTGGTCTACGTGAGACTTCTGAACTTATATTGTGTTCAATTTGGACAGAAAACTAGAACTAGACTTTGACAAATGGTGTTTGACACATGGACATTTAAACTCTACGCCTGGAGAGGCTATCTGGTGAACTTTCGCACTTTTGTTTGGCAAAGTTATTCATTCAACGTGCTGCACTCTAAGGAAGCTCTGAGGGTACCGTGCTGTTGTTACTTTCCAGGTTAATAAGTGGTTGAGAACCCACCCCTCCTTTCATGATGAGAGAGGCAGGTCAACTTGTCAAGGGCAGCCCCAGTCCCATGGGCTTGGCCCGTCTGCTCACTGAAACAGGTCAATCACAGCAGGGTGGCTCCAGACAACTGAATACAGCAAAGAGTTGCTGGTAAGTCCCAACAAGCCGATCAATACAGTCCGTTTGACTCTTTCTTTGCACTTACTGTAAGTGTAAATACTAAGCTTAAGTGCACTGGGACTAAACAGAAGAAGGGTCTTGCTAATAGCCTGGGTCCTGATTGATTCTTTAAAGTAACAAACACAAACACATAGATAGAGATACTGACATACGGAACTGTCTACTCAAGGCTGTCCCATTGAGCTTCATTTGAACCTCAAGCTTGGTTGGGTTAAAACGAGACGTACATGCTGATCGACTTTTCCCACCACGACTAATGGGCAATGGGGTGGAGTGACCTTGCCCGCTTCCCCACATAACCCTCTGAGAGAAGGTGATGGGAGAAATGAAACTTTCTGTAAAGCCATATTGCATTCTTTTAATGCCCCCCTCGCCCCACAAACACAGACCTCTAACTACTGTTTGCGTTGATGTTGGCGGCCACCCAAGCTTTTACCTCCAGACAGAGAGGTGAAATGTGGTTCCCCCTACCCCCAATCTGATCACGGGGAGTGATTCCAGCCATGGAACGGAGCGGCACGAGCAGTGGTCCCTGCTGACCCTGCCCCCAAAGAGGAATTATAGGCCAGGCTTCAGAAGTAATCCTACACCCTTGGAAATGGAGTTTCCTCTAATAAGCGTACCTTCTTTCACCAACAGTAAGATCCCATTAAAGCTTAATGTCATACCTCACAATACCAGGCCCCAATAGCCAGGGCTAATGCCAAGTCTACATGCATACTTGCCCTTGGGGAAGCATGTATCAACATGGGTTCAGCAGCACCTCAAGTATTAATATCGTCTTCCTGTTCTTTTGAGAGGGCTTAAAATATAGGGGCAATAAAAAGGTTTTATTACAATTCCCACTAGTTTTATAAATATGTTGCTACCAGCTCGCACTATTCTCAGTGGTCATCTGCAAGCATGTATGTAATGGAATGAGTATAAATTGCTTGTGGATCACTCATAGAACTCATTCTCATATATATTCTATACAACCTACACAGGTCTAGTCACTGTAACAGATGTAATATCTGGATGATTAACACTTGATGTCACCACAATGAATTAACAACATATATGCCATCACAGCGACCAAAGTTTGGATCCTTTCTATTCTCGCAGTGGCCTACATTTCGATCGCTTCGGGAAGAACAACTTGCAATGCCAGGAATCCATGGCCTGGAGCACAGTGATATATTTGGATGCGGAGCTCTGTGTTGCAGTGCTGCGGTGCAATGATGGAGGCTTCGACTGGAGTTTCTGTGCATTACACAGGAGCCTGATGCAACCGATGGTTCATAAGGTCTCTCCGCACAGCCCACCCCAACGACAGCCCAACCATGGGCAAATCTGATGGCCACTTGATCTTACTGATTAGATATTAAAACTCTCGTCTAGACACAGTTGTTGGGTTGCTACAGAGTGCTCCGAGACATCACTCATTAATGACAGAGCCCTTTAAACAAATAATTATCTAGCTTCTACTTCTATTTTGGCTCTACAGTACTTATTCCCAGACAGCAAATTAGATCGGGCCGACGTTGGCCCCTTGTGTGCATGCCCAACATACCTGCGTCGGTAAGCTGTATTATGGAGATCGGTAGCTAATTGGCAAGATATCGGCAAGACAGAGGCATTAGAATGATGCCCGACATAATACGTGCGGTGGTAAGATGTCTTATGGAGAACGGTAGCTAATTGGCAAGATATCGGTAAGACGGAGGCATTAGAATGATTGCCACCCATGCGCCAACGTTAACCCGACATGACATATCCCC
>JAVQKI010328998.1:0-11315 GCA_036025975.1 Nematalosa erebi
CTTTTGTTGCCTGGGCTTCCCAATTCCATAGACTTTCTTCATTGGTTGATTGTCTTTGATTGACTTGATTGTCTATATGATGACTTGTTTGCAATAACTGGTCACACCCGAGCTGTGGGTGTGACAACATTTAAATGGGACATTTCTCATTCATGTGGTTGCTTCGACCTGAAGAAGACTACTGTGTTAGTCATGCTAAATAAAGACTTCTTAATTCATTCCTTCTTCTTTGGATTTGCTTGAGTGCCTGGGACCCTGCCATTTTCCCTACCCCAAGAGCACCAACAGCCTACATTTACTCTACCTGAGTGCCTAGTAACTATTCTCCACTACAAAGATATAATGAGTGGCAGGTTAGGATCTGCCTGATTAAAATTTAAGGATTTGGAAATTACTAGGTTGCGTATGCTTGTATAGATAATGACAGACTACTCCAACCTGTTGAGCCATGACTAATTCAAAGCAAGCTTCATAAGCAGTACATTGCAGAGAAAGCTATCTATTCAACTGTTGTTGACTCTTTGCCCTCCAAACAAAGACATGCTATTGACAGATTGATCAGCTTTTTGTTAATGTGGCTTTTAGCCTTGATCTTAAACGCTTGATAAATGAACGATTAAGCAGAACATTACACACACGGCATATCCAGGAACATTGGAGACTGTGGCTACATCTGTGGCAACTTTATGAATGTAGACAGGCGGTCGCTGAATGCAGACATGATTGATTGTGTGCGCCAGTGGAAATAACATGAGCAAAGAGGTTTCTGACAGGCGCCATATATTAATATCAGGGAATGGCCTTAGTCTGCCCATTAATATCACCTGTGTTAGACGCAATGCTTTATGTCATTTGGGTGCACTCTGGTGTAATGAAGATGATATCATCTTTTTTTATGTTGTATTTGCACCCAATGGCTATTTTATAGTATTAAACGTTCAGCAAAAACAAACCCAGGTGGACAGGCTATTTTGACGCAGAAATTATGAACACTGATATTATTTTTTTCCCCTGTTTTGTAACAGATATCATACTGACAATGTGGTTGTCTTGTCGTCCCCTTGGACTGGTATGGAGAATAACTGAGCAGGGGCCATTGCAAAGCACAGAGGATCTTTCCTAATTAAAGAAAGAGAAAGCACACAGAGCCAACTGGACCCAGCACTGTGGCTCTATTTCTAAAATTACAAGCTGTGAGATTTGTTTGTCCAACACTCTTTGCCACAATTGCCTCCTTTTTACTGATTCTGAACCACATCCAAAAACAGCACTGCGGTGTGCCCTGATAGGAATCGAGATGTTCGGTAAGCCACCGAATCAAGTCACCAGAGGAGGAGGAAAAAGAGACAAATAGGAGGAGGGGGAAGGCTATTTGATGGGCCAGACAAGCTGATTAGACTGTAAAGGCAAAACAGACTCAGGCCCCTTGGCACAGGTCTCTGTCGCTGTCTAAATAAATCTGAGTAAGTACACAAATTTAAACTCATTCATAAATAATCAAAGCCATTCTGTCTGCAAAAGACAGAAATCAAGGCCTGGGAAAAAAAGACAATCCTCCATTGTTTCTTTGTTCTGAGCAGCTTGGCAGTGTGCTGGCAGCTCTTTGAGTTGCATTGCCTTTTACACCACATGATGAAGAGCAAAAAATGTCTTCCGTTGAATCATGATTTCAGAGAATAGAAGACATCAGGAAGATAACAGACAGGAATATGATAAAGGGTGATAAACAAGATTCAGGTTTTATTTAGTAGATCAAACATCACACAGACATTTTCATGAAACATATAATGTGTGAGAGAGTTTTTTTTTTTTTCTTTAGTCTTCCTTCAGATTTTTTTCCCCCTGTGTTCTCTCTAATTGGCCTTGAAACTATGATTATTTATTATGCATATGTATATCTGAAGCTTTTGTGTGCTTTGGGAATCAGGGGGCAGAATGTTCTAAGTAACAAAAACATTTTCTGGTAGTTTTTTATTACGGTCTTAAACAAACATGTCTCTAATGGTAGTAATGAACGAAAGCAGTCATATTTGTATACAAAGCACACACACACAGACACACACACAAACACACATGGTCAGGGTTGTGCAAAACGGGATCCCCCGAGAGAGGCTGCTAGCTGTGGAGGTCCAGGGGGAAGGCCTGAGAAACAGTCCACATTCTGCTTGATCAAATTTGATTATACAATACCTCAGAGGTCAGCAGAACGGTGTGTTTGTTGCATTTTAATGAAGAAATGTTTGGCTGACTAAATTAGCTGTTGGTGCCTTCTCTATTTTGAGTGCCCAACACAGGAAAGGAAAAAAAGGACTGATTAGAGGATAAAATATGGGTCATGTATTTGCTCTTAAGGGGATAACAGTAGACCTATTTTACCAGGAGCAATAAGTGAAAAAAAGTGTATGTGGCTTAACAGAAATCAGTATGGGTAATGCCTGTGAATGCTCCCAGAGTCACTTTCAGATTTTTTCAGACTTTGATTTTTGCAAAGCATTTCCCCAGTGATGAAATGCAGCAAACGAAATTCCCCCTAAAGGCTAATTATTTTACTGGTCTTAATCAACGAGTCATTGCAACAGTTTCAGAGCAATTTTCACAAATAAAACGCTCTCATTCATCAACACGCACTTGTGGTTAATTCACATGCTGGTTGCCAAAAAACTGGTGAGGTTCTGCTCAGACTCCTCTCTCTGGTCTCCTGGAGAAAAACAACCAGAAATCAAGAATCTAAACATCTCATTTAGGCAGACAGGATTTAGACTCCTCATTTTTCTTAGTCAATTAATACACAAGAGCTTCTACCAAACCCATCCCCCATGGCAGGGGCAAGACCACTTGCGTTGCACTGCAGAACACAGTGATGTTATTATATATATATATGTTATTATTATATATATGTCTCTACTGTCTGTATGTCTACTTCTTTCCTCCAAGGATCTTCCTTGCCAAGAGCTTAGGGGTATAAAGGCCTCTCCAGTCCTCTGTGTGCTGTAGCCTACCATAGAGACACTGCTGTATCATTGCTACACAGAACTAAAAATACACCTACTTTTGCCTGTTTGCAAAATGACAGTGCACAAAAATACACACGCTCAGACACAATGATAGGCTGACGCTGTGTACATTACTGTGATTATATGGGTAAACGTTATTTAATTTGTGCTGTTGGACTGGTGGACTGACAGGTGAGAGGCAGGCCGCTATGACAAGCATTGTGCTCCACCCGTCCTATCAGCTGTGTTAAATATAAACCAGTGACAGGTGATCTGGTATTCATATGTCAAGCTAGACATAAAACAAAGCAATTACATCACAGAGTGACAACATGACTGTCAGCTGGAGATCATTCAAGCAATGCTTTCTGCAGGTATCTAGTTCTTGCAATTTCAAGAGGACATTAACACGTTACAAATGCTACAGTAACAGTAGTAAAATCTCTGGCTTATCCATTCTGCTGAAGACTGAGGTAATTTATGACCAAATTAAACTCTCAGATACTCAAGGCACACTGCAATTGTGTAAGGTTCGCTGAAACTGGAAGAGACAACCACTGTGCTCCTTGATAATTATAGTTTCAGACCCAGATTCATGACACATAGAAGCAGTGGTTGAACCCTTGGCAATGTGGTTATCTGGTTCAGAAAAGTGCACCTTGGTACACGGCATGAATACACTGAACCATTATACACAAATGATACACTAAATCAGCTGATCTTAAGCAACTGCTGGCTTAGCATAATTGTGCTCTCCCTATAGACAACAACATATTTGCTGAATCAATTACCTCAGTCACAACAATTTAGGTAGCCCTGGAAAATCCATATTCCCTTTGGTTATTGGCTGATACAGAAGAAATATCCCGACGCCGAATGAGAGAACTCCCCCAGTGACCATAAGCTTTGCCCAGCAGAGTGTGACCCCCACAAATGTGATCCACTAAGCCATGCGAGTTGCTGCGATGCGAGTATCACAGATCTGTCTGCCTGGATTATTTGGGATAACCATGGAGGGCACTGATCGATGACTATACAAAAAAGATGCCTCTTACTCTCTCAGTATATCAGTGTTGCAGATAAAAACCATAGGGAGTATTTTAAACATGGATTGTTTTCTTCTTCAAATGTGTCCCTCAGTCCTCAGATGGATTTTGTGTGATATGATCCCAGAGCATTTCAGTTGATCTATCAAAGCGTGCATATAGCATCCTTGTCGCTCAATGAGAGCCAAAGTAAACCTTTTAAATAAGTAAAATGGCTTGTCACACAGTTCTGCAAGACGACCTGGCTCTACTTTCAGCACAGGTTGAATAAATTAGCCAGTCCCACTCGTCATCGTAAGCAGGAAAAGCTGTCTGCTTCATGGAAGCAAGAAGAAACCTTGGCCTGCTGATGTCACCAACAAAGGAGATCTGTCAATAACATTTTTGGTTAGAGATGTTCAGAATATCTAAGGGCAATGCAGTTAGTTGTATGTCGACAGCAGTGAAAAGAGACCAACCAGTTGGTGTAAACTTCTTATGCAGAATGCGGAATGAATCTGTGGCATGGTCTGATGCACTCAGTGAGATAACGTTTCTCGTTAATCCTTGAACTATTCACATTTCCGTTTTTAGTCTTGTAGCCTACTAAGATACCAGTACTTTTCATTGTTGGGATGGGGTTTGGAAAAAAATTACATGTAGAGGACAGTGTAGTAATGCCAATATAAACGTTTTTTTAATAGACAAGTGTAACTGTTGTGCCTGTTAAAATTAATCATTAATTTCAGAATGTACAATTTCTGAGAACACATTAGCAACTAGCAACAGATGTCCCTCTCTCACCTTTGCTGTAATTTCAGTGAAGCGGTTTTGTGGAGCCTTTCAAAGTGGTGGAGCAGTATCGCATTCCAGGAGCAGCACTACTTGCGCCGAGGAAGTGCATAGCCTGTAAAGCGGCACTGCGGCATTGATGTATCAATGCGCCTGGTCCCCACTCCGGGATCCTGAAGCACGGACTGGGGAGAGGAACCGCTTCGCCTCCTTGCAGGATTTATTTGTTTGTTGAATTTTTCCATTTTGTTTTTCGCTGTAAAGAACGCTGTTTTTCCGAATGCCAACGACTTGTCTGGATGGTCCTCTACTTACAAGGGTTTGCATTTCTTGGTTTTGCATGACGTGTCTTGGAGGAGAAAAAGACTCGCTTTGTGTGTTTGTGGAGATAACGCGGAGCAGGAGGCAGTGCCAGTCGCTGTTGTGGGCTGGACTGGCCACGGTGCGTGAGATTTACTGACAGAGGAGAGAGGGAGAGAGAGAGAGAGGGAGAGAGTGGGAGAAAGAGAGAGAGACAAAAAGGAAGACAGCTAAGGAGAGTGTACTATACATGCAGAATGTCTATAGGGAGGGCATGTGGGGAAACGTGTTTAAACGATTTGCCTGAGCTATTCTCTGTGTGACATTACGAAGGCTGGTACGGGGCATCAGGTTAGGGTAACGTTACTGGACCAGAGAGACGGTTCTGGACGGTAGAGGGGCTACATCTGCTTTCAAAGACTGGTCAACTGCAATTATGAAAATGTGTTTAACCGTGTTTTAAATGTTTTTTTTTCCCCTAAAAACGCTTCCTAATATGATTAATGAATTCTCGAGTGACTGCGTTATACTGATTTGCATATTCTTGCAAAAGGTGATGGTTAACGATGCTCTTATCAGTACATGCTAGTCATGTCAAACTACGTCGATTTAGTGTGAGAACTTCTCTGATCAACAAAAGCTTGGAGTTGATGGTGTGGCAGGCTATGATGTAATGTTCTTGGGAATGTGCGGTGATGGAGGAAGGTGTGCTCCCACAATGCGTGAAATAATCAGCGTCGTTCCAAGGGGAGTGAGGGGGGTTTTAAGGGACGTGAATAAACCCGACGTGAATTTGAGCCGTGCACTGCCGATGGGAGATGTGGCATTCATTAGTCTCCTCTACAACCCCCCCCCCCCTCCACCCCAAAGGATAGTGTCTTATTCAGGCTGTGTTATCTGAGGTGTCTGGTAGATTAACTAGTTCTTTGTTTCCCTCCGAAATTTAGACAGCTTTAATGAAATGATGCTTCACTGGTTTGACTGACAGGTCATCCATCTGGGTCAACAGTAGGTGAAGGAAATGTGTAAACAATATATGGCCTGGGCTGAGGTAAAGGAAATGGAGTTATGAAACAGCACATGGACACTTCAAAACCTAGTTTGTCAAGTTCAGAAATTGCCTTTTGAAGGATGACCTTTCAGCAGAGGCTGTTGTGGGTTAACTACATTTGGCAAGGAACATGTGAAAAGTGACAGTGAAGCGATTGTAATTTATTTTACGGGCATTAAAGGGATAGTAAACAGACTGTTGTCTGGTTTCCTTTTGTGTCCTGAAGGGCATCCAAAAGTTCAACATCAAATGAACGAATAAAAACAGCTCTCTTATAGGAGAATGTGAAAGTAACATTTTTTGCCAACCTTCTTGTGGTCACAACTTAATGCTGTTAGTATCTCATTAGTGGTCCATCACATCTGTTTTGTCAGGGATGGTTTAGCTTGTGAAACTTGCTTGGAGTTCTGCTGAAATATGCTGTGTGTGTGTGTGTGTTTGTGTGTGGTAAAACCACATCATGGCAGCAGATGAGGATTCAAAGGGCTATGTGAAGGCTTTGTCCTGCTTTACTAAGACATATATATATATAGTATTCCTGTCCACTATATGAGACATGACTCAGTAGGGCAATGCAAAGTATCGACCAGTCAACAGGGATGCATTATAAGGCACTGTTCGCATAAGACACTGCAGGGCTGGGGTCAACATGGTGCTGCCATGCGCTTGCTAGCCAGCTGCTTGTCACAGTGCGAGACAACAGATGGAGTGATGGGACTCAGAATTGCCCTGATTTGCTGTGAATGTTTGGTGGAATCGCACTTTTGCTGAACTGTTATTTGAATTTCTTATGTCATTATGCCACTATTCCAGGATGAGAATTCCTCTAGTCGTTGCGGTTTGTTCAGTGCACAATAATAATGATGTATAACTTTTGGGGATAGCTCACATAATGAGGTTTTAAAAAGGCAAAACAGCGAAGCAGCCATTGATAAAGCCGTTGTGGAAGAGTGTGCTCAGCAGAAAGCATAAAGTGGGAGAGACTTAGGAAGAGGATCGAGTGCAGCCAAAGGCCATAGGATTATCTTGTGTAAAACAATCCAATAGAAATGCACAATAAGCTTACCAATGGCTGGTCTGTCCTGCCCGATAAAGCACTAATGTTATCTCGCCAGGAGTAATAAATAGAGAATTGTTTATGTGACACGTCTGATATTTTACGCTAAGTGTATAAGGTCAGGGGGTCACTGCAGAGACTGTGTTGCATTCTCCTGCTGTTGGGCTGTGGAGGGAACGTGTTTCAAATGTGTTTTCTTTATCTCTTCTGACTTTCAGGCAACAGAGTGGGGAGTGATGACATGCCGCTCGTGAGGGAGGAGATGGGCTTGTTGGAAGACAAGCATGTCTTGGGCTTTTGCGTTCCATTTGCCAAGGATGGATGTGTGGGGTGAGCCGCCTTTTTTTTAGTCCAGCTGAGATGTCTGTTTTTCGTCCGGAGTCGACCTCTGGTTTTTGTCCCAACTAGAAGACAACCTGTGCGCAGTGTGGAATTGTCTTGTGTGCAGTGGTTTGTGAATAAGGAGTGTTCTTCACATAGCATGACATGTTACTGACAAAGAAGCTCTTGATCTAGGATCTTGGATCATTTCTGTCTTTGATTTGGGAGTACTTTCTCGGGAACATCAACACTTGAATTGGGATTACTGTATCTGGTGCTCTTCACTGGTGGAAGGATTATCTGAGCTACTGCTGCTCGCCTGCCTCAAAGTCTGCGGAAACAAAGGTGGATCAGGAGGAAGTGTTTTGCTGAGCTTCCTCATTCCCTCGCAAAAGGATCTGGGAAAAATGGATGTCCCACGGTCCATCGGGATCCGCAAGAAGAGGAAGTCCAGGTCGGAGCGGGACAGGGATCGGAGGAGTGGCGGAGTGGCCAGGAGTGGCAACCACATGAGGGGTGCTGCCATGAACTTCTCCTCCGATTCGGATGGGGAGGACAGCACCAACGCAGCCTCGTCCTCGTCCCGCCCGCGGCCTCCCAGGAGGAAGAGGAAGGAGTCCACGTCGGCAGAGGAAGACATCATCGATGGCTTCTCCATCTCGGGGTTCATGACGCTGGAGGCATTGGAGGTAGGTTGCCTTATATACTCTCTCCTTGGGCTCTGTAAAGCATAGCGCAGAAGCACTTAATTGCAGTGTTTTAGCATTGCTGTTGGGAGACTGCCTGTGAATAATTAGGCATTTGTTCGGATTTAGCCCCTGTTGTTTCTCAAGAGCCTCAGATGGCTCCCTGGTGTTGATATGCACCTTTTTGTTGTGGCTAACTTGATTTCGACAGATGTGGCGGTCTTGCATATGTGGTCTTCCCAGCTACATTGCTGTCATTGAGCACAGCTTTTAGCTCTGGTTTTGGCCAGTTTGTCAGAGCAACTCAATGACAGAGGCTTATGTGATCTACACAGCCTAGTCTAGTGGATTTCTGCCCACAGGATATTTCAAGCATTTGCTTTTCATTTTCCAGCTCGTGTATGTCGCTTGTAATAAGTCACATGTGATCACACAGTTGACTTGACAGGCTCTTGTCACAACAAAAGGACTACAGTGATTTTTGAACGAGCACGAAGGGCCTATTAAATGTAAATTAATGGTGTGGATTCCACTCTAATTTAATTGCATCCGCACCTGTCAGTCACTTGCATTTGTCAGGCTAACTAGCTTATATGTGGATTTATATAGAAAACATAAGGTTAGCAACCTTATATTCAGTAATGCTATTCTGTGAATAGTGACTGAACTCTGTCAAACTGTAGTATGTAAACCTAAGAGGTTCTCTGATTGCAGCTCTCATGGAGACTGTAAGGCTGTTGTTCCACTGGTATTTATGCAGTGTTATGGTAGCACTGTCAAATCTCCCTGTTCCTCTTCACTACGTAATCTCGCTCACAGACGCTGTTACATTGTGTTGAGTAAGCTGTAAAGGAAAGACCAGCGGCTTGTGTGTGTGTGTGTGTTATTTCAAGCCCTGCTTTCTCCCCTTCTCCCCTCCTTTCAAGCATGTCAGGCATTTCAAGCCTTTTTCCCCCCTCTCGGCGAAATGCTAACGCTGTCAAACCCGGGGCAGACATATCAGGGTGACATCGCATTTGACACCGCTGTGCGGTTGGGTTGCTGAGCCCTTTCACTCTGGCTTCTTTGCCCGGCCAGGTCCCCCCTCCACCACTCAACGCCCATTGAAGCCTTCATAGGCCAGAAAGGGCCGATGTGCCAGAACACGTACTGTTATCATTCCAACGTGTTTGAATTTCTCTCTTTGTCCAAATGGTGATTGGCTTAATTGAACCAATGAAATTATTCCTTAGAGGCAGAAGGAGATGGAGAGGCTTCCAGGAAACTGCAGAGTTTAACTGCTGTTTTAGAGATGTTCATGTTCTATGAAAACTGTCCCTTGCTAGTATGTAATTAATGCTTAATTAATATAGAAAGCATGTTGGTTATATTAGTACATATTCTCAGAGGATGTACCTTGGTTCAGAGTTATAGGTAGAGGTTAGTGTAAGGATATAACCGAGTTAGGACATTTACTGTAACGTCGGGTGGAAGACTGATAAATCACCTTAGTCTAACATCAGAAAAGGTGTGATTCTTTGTCTAATATTGTAAAAGGTCTTATTTCAGTGAAAGACTAAAAAAAAACCCTCTTTCATTCTTCTGAGCCTTGATGATTTGTACTTGAGAGGGAATTTAGTGTCAATTTGCTGAGCGGTCGTCTCACATTCAGAAAGGTGGCTCTGGCCTGCACTTTGAAATCAAAATGTATCCACTTGAGGCACGCCGCTCCAGATATCCCCTCAGCGCTGAACTGTCAGAGTAAATGAGTTTATTAGGCATGGATTTTGGGAGGCAGGGGGTCTAAGCATCCCTGAGTCACACACCACTCTTCAAAATCACTGAATCATTCTATCGTCCAACTTCTCATCTTAATACCCTTCTCTTCCTTCTCTCTCCTATAGCCTGAACCATTACAGACTTGAAGGTCCGCCATGTTCATTGTATTGGTGGTACATGGTAGTTCTTATTGATGAAACACGTCAGCTAGCCTCCCACCCACTTCAAATTGCTTCAGAGATGAACAAAGGCATTTGTTAGCACCTTAAAGTACAATGACTCGTCCTAATACAGGAGTCAGATTTCAAGATTCATTTTTTTGTCTGCTATATGCAGACCTGTACCAAGATAAAAGAGGAAAAATGCAGCACTGGCTTGCATCATAATTGTATATTAGATGGCCTCCCTGTGGCTGGTAAATAACAGACATTAACCTGAGGTGCAGTCAGGAGTGCTGTGAGCGGGGTCTCTCCCCAGCCATGCCGCTGAGGTGAAGGCCAAGGTACTTTATTTTGCCCCATTTGACCTATCGTTGATTAGTGCCTGCACACACACACACACACACACACACACACATACACCTATACAACCACACATACAATCCTGTAAACGCATGCCTGCTCGCACACAAAGAGAGAGGCTTGGCAAGTGAAGTGAAAAGGGACTTGAGTTCTCAGAGATGATGTCACTCAGACCTTTGAAAGAGCAGTACCTTCACCAGGAGCACACTACAGCAAAGACACATGGAAGAGTGAGTTAGGGCACTCTGGGAGCAGTTGCAGTTGCCACGGATAGAACCGGCCATCCTGCAGTTACAGTACAACAAAGAATACTGAATACTGAACAAGATAGAGCAACATAATACGTTACAATGGGAGCAAATGTGAATAGTTCCGGTCTGTATAAGTGGGAGTGTCACATAACGTCACAATATAAACCTTTCTTCTTTATCAGCGTCTGAGGGCTTGACTCTGGTCTGCATAAAGGGGGATTTTTCCTCCTCCCCCTTGCGAAAATAGAAAACAGAACTTAACGAATTATTGTGCCTCTTGCTCCGCTTTTACCCTCTCTGGTTCCAGGGCCGATTCCCTAACCAGTAGGCCACAGATGCTGTCAAAGATTGCCCTGGGATGGACTTTCCTAAAAGGCTTATGACGTTTGGTGAGACAAACAAAGCTAAACTAATGCAATAACCACACTGTGAAAACATGTCATTTTCTAAATGTAGGTCCATCTGTTTACAAAATAACGCTGAAGTAAAAATTAAAACAAGAGCATTTATGATTATATTTTAAAATTAATTACTCACTTAACTAATAGTGAAGCTACACT
>JAVQKI010329381.1:0-7500 GCA_036025975.1 Nematalosa erebi
GTCTGCATAAGGTTCAGCAAAAGTAGATCATTTGTCAAACAGACTTGAAGAGTTCTGAATGTATGAACACTGAGCAGAAACCAGAGTCAATATGACTTTGGCTAAACTATCCATCAGAAGTAGCAAGTGACAGTGGTCTATATTATTAAAAGCTTGCACCTCCTGATAACAGAAGCCATGACTTTGGTGACACGACCTGAGCAAGGAATGCCTGGTTCAAGGAAGGCCTGATGATTCAGGAGTAGGATTCTAGAACAATCTAGTGAACTGAACCTGTGACCCATCCTACTAGAAGGTTCAGGGCATTTACAGAATGGTGCAAGGAAATTATTTTTACATATCCTTAAAAAGATCCCTGGCTAAGACAGGGTGGCCTTATAAGACTGACATTGGTATTAGCTATATTTAAAACCTATTAAAACCTTTAGAAAATCCCTTTATTTGCAGAGCTTGTAAGCTGCCATTATGTTTAATGCTTTCTGGGTAAAAAGTGACCTGTCACCTGGTTGACATTGTTGGTGTCTATGGACAGCAACAGCTTGATTGCTGCACCTTCACTGGACCTTGATTAGATTTAACCAGGTGATGTCACTTTTTACCACAATGGCAGTTTACAAGACCCAGACACAGATGTGTGTGAATGGACAGAGTGTTATGATGTGTACGTGGAGAGGACAAGTACTCACTCCCATTCCCGCCGGCCGGACGGACAGAGGCCACCAAACTCGCTAAGATTGTCCATGCTCACGCCCTCTCCCATCCAGACTCTTGGTTAAGGCTAGCGTGTGCCATTCACGCCGGCTGTGCTGGCACTCGCCTGGAAACAGTGACTCGGATTCTCCTTCCCAGGACCTCCTCTCGCAGGCAGGCTAACTGTTAGCCGCTGCTACTTAGCCACGCTAACCGTTAGCCACTAACAGTGCAGGGGGGAGGGGGGTTGACACCACCTCTTGTGACTGAGCTTAGCAGCTGTGTCTAGTCCACTGACAATCTGCTGCCTGGGTTAGCCTCGACGGTTGACCTGATCACCAGAGTAACTCTACCGACCTTCAACAGAGTCATGGAGACCTGTGAACAAGAATACAACAAAGCGTTGGGTTAGGAACAAAGTGGACAAATTTCTATAAGGTATCATTTCAACTGTATGGGCTTGTCCATAATCAATTTGACAAAAAAGGTCTCTACATCATTCAATAATGCATCCAAATTACTCTTAGCCTCTCTCTGGAATTCAGTTGTGTCCTGAAACTGATCGATTCAAATTCAGCGCCTGATATTCATCATGTAGGCCTACTGTAGCCTACAATGATCAAATATAATGGCAAGGGCTGACCACTAGGTATCCCTCAAAGGCAATTGCTTTTTTCATTACTTTAAGTGCAAAGTACACTGCTGCTCGCTAAGCACAAAAGGGTTAGCTTGAGTGTTACGTAAAGTGGAGGGTATAATGACCTGAGCATGTTCATAGCTCTCATCACATGAAGGGCTCAGCAAAGACTCGACTAAAATTAGACACAACTACATTAATTAATTTTCACAAAAATGTCAACAGCTTGCCTTGCGCTACTTCATTCTGAGTACATGAAGGCTCAGATGCAACATGGTGACCTTACATGTGTGGAAACTCTCCACAGAGCACACAGAAGCACTTTAACACTGCCAAACAGTGAAAATACCAGCATACCCACACAGTCATACAGTGGCCCTATGCTCTGGAGCAGTTTTTGTGCAGCTATAACTCTTATTGCTTACTGGCAGATAGAAATAACCTTTTAAGGCTTTAATGTGTGATCTTAATAAGAACATTTTATATTTAAGTGCTCAGTAACAACATGGAGGTACTCTGTGACTGGCCTAAGCTCTACAAGCTGTGACTGAAACAATTTCACTGAGAGTAAATTCAACACTTTGGAGACTAATGCAGATTGTGTAAGCGCCCGCAGTAGCAAAAGGAAGGCAGGTACGGTCCCTCTGTCAGTGCTTGGCCTTCCACAGACACAGCTGCTGTTTCTGAAATGGAATACTGCTGCGCTGCAGACTGCATGTGCCCCAGCACACAGTGGAACCAACGTTTACTGAGCCCATCCAGTACTCCTGTGCTTTCATGTGCTGTATACCACACACTGCTTTCTGCAGATCAGTATAGGAGTAGTACGTAGTAGACAGGCAGTGGGCATTTTCGGAAATGGCAAGTGAGACTGAAGCATACTGAGAATGTTCAAAAATTATTTTAACTAGTAAAGCAATTTTAAAAAAATATCTAAAAATAACAACACCATTCAATATATAAACTAACTCATGACACGGATAAGGTATAGAAAACATGAGAAATAAAACAAAAGCCTGCTCAATGGTGTAAAATATCATCAACTGTTGCCTATATCAAAACATGCTTTATTCGACAGAGTGTGTCTGAAAGGAACAAAAGAACTCTCCTCCAGCCAGTTCTAAAGACACATGAGCGGATCGTTAGCTATCCCCCTCCTCCCTGAGAGACAGACAGCACTTCCCACAGGTTCAGCGGGGTCTCATTATCTGTGAATATTGATAAGTGGTTTCTCCGCACAGCGCCGTGACAGAAGCTGGCTGGGGGCCATCATGGCAGCAGTCTCCCTTGTCCTAATTATTAATTCAGTGGCTCCAGAGCTGTAATTGCATATTGTTGACCAACACAAACAACCCAAGACCTGACAATTAACTGAACAAGAAAAGCAAGCCAGAAAAAAGGAGGTGGACATTCTGCAGACTCTGTATTTATGGCTTCAAATACCACCAAGACATTCTGATAAATTCAAATTATAACATCTATGTTGAGAAATTACAGCTGATATGAGATTAGGTTAATATAAGTGTCTGTGTGTCTGAGTGTGTGTGTGTGTGTGTGTGTGGCAAGCAAGAAACAAAAAGACAGAAAGAGCAAGAGATTCTCATTCTTAAACTATATACAGCATATTTTCTCAAAATATAACTAAACTTTGACCTGAGTGAAGAAAAAACTATATAAGTACAATATAACAGCAATTCCCTATACAATTTTATTGTGAGGCGATGTTAACATCTTAGTTTAGCCTCAACACATGTCCTCATGTTGCTCTGATGTCTAGCCAGCTCTTCAGGCTACCATCCACAGCTGTCCGACCACTCTTAGCACTGGCAGTGACCAGAAAGGCTCAACCCCGTTCATGAGCGTAAGCGGAAACACCTGGGAAAACGAAGGTTCTTGAGGTTTCCGAAGTGCAGTGGTTGTACATTTTCCTGGCAAGATTTGGGGCGCACTTGCTCTCTGGAAAGGCCTTGTTGCCGCTGACCACATCTCTGCGGGAAACAGTAATGCCATTGCCACGGACTGGCCATGAATTGAGTTTCAATGAGGCTGAATTAAAGTGAACATAGAAGGACTTGTAGGAGCCACAAAGTAGCCTAACAAACGGCTAGCATGAGCCAGGCTACGGGCAAACTTGTCAGGGCACATAACTCCTAATTCATCGGCCCTGGGTTTGTGTTCAGCTCGCCCCCACACACTGGCGCAAAGGTCTGTTTTCACTGGAGGCAGTTCTCTATTCTTCCCTATTCTTCTTGGTGTCTGTCTCCAAGAAGCATTTTCTTTGCTTCCAATGCCATAAGCACAGAAAGGACACTCGAAAAGAGACGCTGAGGCCGTACCTCACTACTACATGCTGTACTGTGTGTCAGTGGGCTTCCAAAACTCCCGCTGCCAAAATAGGCCATTAAACTGACCTAGAAAAAAATCTACTACACACCAACCAAAATTCTGACATTGTGTTTAATGACTCACTCCGTGCCTGACATTTGCGCTTCACAGTTTACGGCAACCTAATCACCATAAAAACACTGTCCTTTGCTCCATCTTCCTCTCTGTTTCTCTGCTCTCATTTTGTCTTTAATTTCGAAACGCTTTTTTCCCCTGTCTATTTGTTCAGTGTTAATGCATTGTTCTCTTTTAATGTGGTGATGTCTGGTGTTTATGAAACTGCCATGATGGTGAGAAATGGGCCAGTAAGAGCCCAGGCACGAGGTACTGGACTGACTGTAATCAAACCCATCTATGATAGAGGCCTCAGAGCAGGGAAATTACAGTAAATACTTCAGAGCGTTTCCACTGAGCTAAGCAGCAGCCGTGTGCTTATCTGAATTACAACAACATAATTATTCCGGCAAAACACACTCCAAAGCACAGACATATTAGGAATACAGATCACTACTGTTGTCTCACCAGTGATTGTTATTTGTTTTAACATGTGAAAAATGCCAATTTAGTTGACAACCAGCAAACATTTGTTAGCGCGACTGATATTTGCCTAAATGTTGTTTGCCATAATTAGTCAGGGGTGTGATATAAATGCTATCAGGCAGTTCAATGGCAAGCAAAAAGGACGACAATGTGTGTGCGTGTGCGTGTGTGTGTGTGTGCTATTAGCACCTCTGCCACAGCATCAAGGCAGCGTTAGCAGAGAACTAAAGCAAGATTCCATGCAAGCAGAGGGCCACTGACCTAGAAACATCCTGAAGGCAGAAACAGCTCTTTTGAGACGCAACAGAGAGGGAGAGAGAGAGGGGGAGAGAGAGATTCAGAGGGAGAGATAAAAAGGAAGAGAGGAAGAGAAAGAGAGACAGAGAGAGAGAGAAAGGAGAGAAATTGAAAAGAGAGTGCAAGGAAATGATGAAGGCTGAGAAAGTGAACAAAGACTGAAGAGTGTGAATGTGTCTCCCAAGGAAGGGAAAAAAGTTGCCAGAACTAAGGTGTTTAAGAACACGAGTAAAAGCCAGAGAACACAGATGTGTGAATGTGATGACAGGACAAAATAGTGTGTGTGTGCGTGTGTGTGTGTGTGGTGTGTCTGTGTGTGTGTGTGTGTGTGTGTGTGTGTGTGTGTGTGTGTGTGTGTGTGTGTGTGTGTGTGTGTGTGAGAGACAGAGAGAGAGAGAAGTACCGTAGCGATATGATAGCAATCAAAAATGACATTCAGAAATAAGACAGTTGACAAGCAGGGTGTGTGCATTTAACACTAAGGAAAGAAACACGAAAAACAAAGAAAAAAGGAGAGAGAACAGGACTGAAAGGGGAAAAAGAAAGACTCCTCAACACTGGTTTGTGGAATGAATGTAAGGCAGGCACTGCAGTCACTTGGAACAGAAATAGCTTTTCATTATTTATACAAACATGGAAGCCCACTTGGAAATTCATCTGACTCCAGCAACTCTGGAAACTGCAGACACACACTAGATCACTTTACATGATCAATGAGCACAAGCCAAACAGGCAAACACAAACTCAAATCACAAATCGGTATTCCTAGTTAAATTTTAGATGCTGCCACCTTTTAGGGAACAGCAAGCTGATGCGGCTAGTGTGTTATTGGTAACCATGACGACGCCAAATAACAGTGGTCAGAAGTGCGGCCGACTCTGCTCCGTCACAGAGAGTCTGTGTTCAGTTAAGTGAGCCGTATGAAACAGGCTCTTCTCCTCCCTGGCCTCCCCACTCTGAGTGGCACACTATCTGCCCATGTGCCTCTGTCCCCTCTGCGCAAGACTTCTCTTGGGCACCTTTGCCTTTCCACCCCGGTTCTAATGTTAAGACCTCAATAGCATTGCCCCAGTACCTCAGCTCGTGTTGGGCTTAGAAAGACAGCTCCGCACAGGACTGAATACAACTCAAAACATAATCCTTCTCCGCAAGAGCAATGTTTAAGCTTGTCTGAACTAAATGAAACATATTTTCCACTGTGGCTAAAATATATTCTCAGCGAAACAGGGTTTAGGCTTTAAGGTTTAATACCGATGACGTTTACTAACATTGTTGGATGTTGCAACCATTTAGCATTTAAGCAGCATCCAAGGAAAGCCATTCTGGCCTCTGAATGTCTTTTTTTCTAGACCATGACTATAAATGTGATTCATTCCAAAGTGCATCTTTTCTAAGAAATAAACACTGTTTCGTCTTCCTGTTCTTTTTCAAAATCAAGCCAAATAGAACGTTCCTAAAGTCATCTCCACCACACCTCAAAAATTTAGACTCTTTACATTGTCGACATAAATGTCTAAATCCCTGATTAATTCTCCCTATTTATCCACCCTCCATTCTTTCCAAACGATTTCCAATTACACACAAGTAAACGATCATGGATACACTCATTCTGGTGGGAAATTCCAGTGTATCAAAGTTTCCTATAATCTGCATGGGCTGGAAAAGACCATCATCATGGCCGCCATCATCCTAATCAGCTTCTTGCCCCCAACCCCCTCTTCTCTTCCCTCTCATCTGAGATCCATTTGAACACAGGAGCTTGTCGACTGGAAACATTCTTGTGAGCGTCTCTCGGCCGGAGGAGCGCAATTGTGACAGTCCAGTGGCTCACCGGCCCTTTTCCGATCATTAGCCACCGTCTAGTGTATCCGCCAGCCTCAAGCTTTCCACTGGCCCCCAGCCCAGGCTCCATCATACATTTTATGCAATTATGTTCAGAAAACCATAGCATTTGACGGCTCTGGCGCTTGTAACATTGGTGCCAGTGTGTACCTGCATCGTCATATACTCTACCACCAGGAAAACACAAGGATCCTGTGAACTACAGGTAGACAAACCTGACCCCTGAACTAACAAGGTCAGGCTTCGGTGTCTAGCTCAGTACTGGACATAACACACATAGCTCAAGAGCTCCTCTGATGTTTTTCATGCTATGGTGCTGATATAATATGTATGGAGCAGAGCAGCTCCTAGCATTGAGCTACTTGTGAATGGATCGCTCCCTCCCTCTGATAGCAGGAGTGCTAGCAATCCATCCCAGAGGAGGATAGAGATTTGACCAGTTCTGCTGACCAGTGCTTTTGATGCGCATCGCGGTGGCTGGGCTTCCGGGTAACAATGAGCCCTGATGACGCCACTGAGAGCGCAATGATCTCCCAATGATGCTTCAGTCAAGAAGCAAAATTAACCTATTGTCAAATGGTACTCATGTGATGTGAACCTGTATCACTGTTGCTGTTCTTCCTGTTCCTGTGACTGTGGCCACGCTCCCCTGGGCATCTTTGAGCCATCTACAATGTGCGTGTCAGGCCTAATTAAACGCGTATAGGGAAGTTCTATTCTCCATGGCAACGATTTATACCTCGCCTCTGTCTGAAGCACCTATTCCACTGTGGTTGTGTGTCAGCCACTCGTCAAACACACACACACACACATACACACACACACACAGTGTCATATGTAAACATATTTAAAAGAGTAATACGGAAATATATAAATTGCCTATAAGCAGTTTGAGCTTCTCTCGCTGATGGCCTGATTCTACCCCTCGTCGCCACACCGCAGCCCCATCCCTCCAGACAGATCTAAAGCCGATTTCTCTCTTTTTTCACACTTCTCTGCACCATTTCAGAAAGCTGACAAACTATTTTCTCATCTGCAGGGGAGTGCAACCTTTCTCTGACCCATAATTGCAAATTCTCATAATGAGTTTCCATTACTGCCGCTGTGGC
>JAVQKI010329403.1:0-10714 GCA_036025975.1 Nematalosa erebi
GTGGCACAGCCGAGTGGTATAGCAGGGTGGCACATAGTGGCACAGCCGAGTGGTATAGCAGGGTGGCACATAGTGGCACAGCAGAGTGGTATAGCAGAGTGGTATAGCAGGGTGGCACAGCAGAGTGACACAGCAGAGTGGTATAGCAAGGTGGCACATAGTGGCACAGCAGGGTGGTACAGCAGGAGCTTCTCCTCTTCTTGTTTTAGGACAGAAACATGTTTAAAGTTGCACTAGGATGCCTAACACGCTGGGAAATATGCACAAATATAATAGTTAAGGTTACAAACACTCTTGTTTTGGCATTAAAATCCTCCTACATAAAACATCAGCAAGGTAATATCCAATGTAATATTTTTAGCCCTGTAGACACGCCCCCACCCCCCACACACCTTCTCTCAAGAACACACACACACATACACACACACACACACACACATATAGAGCAGCAAAGTTATTCATAATGCACATCCTCAGGCAACTTGAGATCAGTCCACTGAGTCACACAGAGATTAGGCCACTGGGATCAGCGTGTTCACTGGCCTCATCATCCATTCACACTGAGATTAGCCCAAGTATCAGTCTGTACTGGGATCAGTTGAGAGCAAAGTGATCAACAGTCTGTATTGGGATCATTTTAGAGCAAAGTGCACAGAGTTCAGTTAAGAGAGATCAGCTGATAGTTGAGCCAGCTGCTGATTGGCTAAAGAGATCAGCTGATAGTTGAGCCAGCTTCTGATTGGCTAGAGAGATCAGCTGAGTAGAGATCAGTTCTACCACCGCTGACACCTGTGGCAGGTAGAGCAGAGACAGGGGTTTGGGGTCACCTCCTCTGCACACACACACACACACACTCCGGCAGACGGACACACACTCGCCATTCTGTAGGCGTCTGTCTCCGTGGCATGGTGAGGTCACACACTCTCCATGGCGAAGTCCTCCAGCTCACTCATAGAGATGATGTCCAGGTGCCTGTGAGCGCTGCCTCCCTCTAGCTGTGAGCCCATGTAGAGCGGCGCATCCTTCGGCTCCTCCGGCGCCCTGTGGCCCAGACGTGCTCTCCCCTGCCCCTGCCCCTGCCCCTGCCCCTGCCCCTGGCCCTGCCCCTGCCCCTGGCCCTGGCCCTGCTCTCTCCCCTGGGTTCCCTGGGTCCACTCCTCTCTGCCGCTGCTGTAGTGCTGCTGTTCCACCTCCAGGCCCCAGGGGGCACCAGAGGGCTCCAGGGCATCTTGCTCCTGCATGAGGGTGGCGGGGGCAGACATCTGGGAGCTGGAGCGGGCGGCGGGCAGCGAGGACACGGGCACGGGCAGGTACCCCGGGTACAGCATGTAACGCGGCCGAGACAGCGTCCCCTCTGGTGGTGCCGGCTGGCGCACGGACAGGCGCACGTACTTGCCCGTCTGCGGGTCGAAGAAGGTCTTGGTCTTGACGGCGGGCAGCGGTACGTCCACCATGTAGTACTGCCCTGAGTTGGGGTCCTGGAGCAGCCGTCTCTGGGCAACAGGGTATGGGGGGCTGACCACCCCGGTTGCCGTGGGAACGAACCCCGGGCTGGTGCTGAGGTGGTAGTGCGTGTGCACGGGAGCGGAGACGGGAACGGTGGGAAAGGCAGTGGAGTGGGGCAGCTGCAGAGGCTCACTGAGCACGTGCGTGGGCGACGACGGCACGCTGGCAACCGCCTTCGTCTCGGCCTTCTTCTGGCGTCGCGTGGTCAGGCGCTTGGCGCGGCGGAGGGCCTTCTCCGTCTTGGGGGGCACGGCAGGTGGCCGTCCGGCCCGCTCGCTGCTCACGCTGCAGGCTGATTCAGGGCGCTCAAGCTCGGACAGATCCCCGATCCCGTCCACGTCCTCCGACAGCACGCTCACCAGCGACCGCGAGTCGTCTTCATCGAACACCAGGCTCCGCCTGAAGCGGCCCGCCCCCAGGAACTCCCGTGGCGCCGGCGACTCGGCCAGGGGCAGTGCATCATGGGATAGGGCATCTCTGGCACGGGAAAGGTGGAGCAGCGCTGCTGCAGTGCTTGGGTCCACGCGGGGGGCGTTGCCATGCGAAGGGTCGCTGGACGTGTAGGGGACATCCTCCACCCTTTCGGTCTCCCGCGGCGACCACGCCCGGAAACTCTCCGACACGCTGCGGTGAAAGCGTGGCTTCACAGCTTTGGTTACCGAGGCAACCCTGAAAGTGTTGTCCTTCACATTGAACATGGTGGGCTTGCCAAGCGCAGAGGAGGACGGGTTTGAGTGTAGAGCCGTAATGACCTGTGGTGCCCTCCCCTGGTCTGGGGTGGAATCATCCTCGTGCTCCCGTGCGGCTGGGGAGTCCTGCATGAAGCCGTTCTCGCCCCGCCTCGCGGAGGCAGCCGGTCCGGTCTCCCACGCGGCGTGCTGGGGGGTGTGTCTAGCTGGGTCCTCATGACGGGGCGTGTGTGGTTTGTATGCATGTGTGTACATTGGATGCTCTTGCATGTGTACTGGCATTGGCTGATGCTGTGTGTGTGTGCGTGCTGGTGGTTCCGGTGCTGGTTTGGGTTCTGGTTCCAGAGAACTCACGGAGTAGTACTGCAGTGGCTCCGCCTCTACTTCAGCCTCTGGCTCCACAACTCCTCCCATTTGCCTGTCTAACTCTGCCTCTGGCTTAACCTTCTGCCTGTATGTCCCTCCCTCATCCATGACTCCTCCCCTCTTGGGCATTCCGGTTCGGCCGCGTTGTTGGGTTGCGGTCATTGCCGGGTGATAGAACTCTCTCTCCGTGGACCGGTCTCGTATGGCCTCTCGGGGCAGGGAGGTGCCACGGCGACGACCTTTGACCTGTGCCGGCTGAGTCAGGGCCATGACTGGCCCATGCTGACGACCCCACTGACCTCCATGCTGCTGGAGCTCCGCCCCACTCAAATCGTCCCCTCTGATTGGCTTGTTCTGCTGGGTAGCAGGAGTGGCATTTCCTTGTTGCAGCGTGTTGCTGGGTTCCGAGCGTCTGTTGTTGCGTCTGACAGCGGGTGGCTCAGTGGGGCGGAGGTCAGGAGGTCGTGCGGCGGCATGCTTCTCTCGCTCCCGGTACCTTAGCACGCGTGCCATGTTGGCCTCCGCTTCCCGCCGGGCTCTCTCCGCCTGGAGAGATGCCTCTGTGTGCGTCTCCGTGGAAACAGGGGCATGCTGGCTAAGGTGTGGAACAGGGAGCAGAGCGTCGTCGACTGTGACATCAGTGTTCTGCTCGGGGAGAACCCTGAGACGGGCGTAGTCTGCCAAGGCAGAGATTTCCGGTCTGGAGGCAGACCTAGTGGCGGGCTTGGGGGCGGGCTTGGGGGCGGGCTTGGGGGCGGGCTTAGGAGCAGTCTTGGGGGCGGTGTTCGCTTGATTCTCCTTCTTCTCTGTAGGAGGGGTGTGGCTTTTACTTGTCTCTATGGCAACAGCGGCAGCATGAGACTCAGTGTGGCTTGTCTCAGTGGAGACAGGTTGTAAAGTGTGTGTGTGAACCTGTGTGTGGGATTGGGGAATGTCTGAGGGGACATGTGTGTGGAGTTGCAGAGTGTGTGAGGGCATGTTTTCTGCAGGTTGTGTTTTTGGGGTTGGAACTGATGGTCTCCCTCTATCTGCGCTGGGCAATGCATTGTGGGACTTTGAGTCCTCAGCAGTCTGGATCTTTCCCAGATCTGTCTCTGTCACTATGGTGTCTCCAGAGGGTGTCTCCGTCTCCAGTCCCCTCCTCCTGCCAGGCTCTGTAAAATTGCCTCTGTCTTTACCTCCCCTCTGTCCTCTGTCTGTAGACTGTCCCCTCTGTCCTCTGTCAGTAGACTGTCCCCTCTGTCCTCTGTCAGTAGACTGTCCCCTCTGTCCTCTCTCTGTAGACTGTCCCCTCTGTCCTCTGTCTGTAGACTGTCCCCTCTGTCCTCTGTTTCTTGCTGCTCCCTCTTTCTTTGTGACCTCTCCTCTGTCAGTGGACTGTCCCTTTTGTGCTTTGTCTCCAGTTTCTCTCTGTCCATCTGCGGACTGGCCTCTCTCTTTTCCTCCCCTCTCTTTCTGTGAGGCCTCTCCTCTCTCTCTCACTCCTCGCTGTCTCTCAGTGGACTGCCCCCTCTGTCCTTTGTCTCTTCCTCCTTTCAGTCCATCTGTGGACTGGCCTCTCTCTTTTTCTCTCCTCTCCTTTCCTCCTCCCTCTTTCTCCATAGTCCCTCCTCTCTTTCTGTCAGTGGACTCACCACTCTGTCCTTTGTCTCCAGCTCCTCTCTGTCCATCTACAGACTGGCCTCTCTCTTTTTCTGTCCTGTCTTTCTGTGAGGCCTCTCCTCTCTCTCTCACTCCCCTCTCTTGCTCAGTGGGCTGACCTTTCTCTCCTCTCTCTTCCTTAGTGGTATTGGCATCCCCTCCTGCTGTCGCCTGCTGTGGGAGTTGACGCCCAGCTGGTTGTGGTCTGGCATCCACCAGGGCTTCTACTCTTTCCTGTGTTTTGAGTAATCTTCCTGCCGGTGGCTGATCCTTGGCATGGCCGATGGTATCACTGCCCACCGGCTTGCTGCTATGTTGAGTCTTCTCTCGTGTCTGCATCAGGTCTCTCTGCTGCTCTGTGTATATGCCCCCCCTGTCAGGGGTTCCTTTAGGACTGGCATGGCGATCAGAAGTGGCCCCAGCTTGCTCTCTACTGTGTCTGTCTTCCATCTGCTCCACGGTAGATTCCTTGTGTCTGTCTGCCATCTGCTCCACGGTAGATTCCTTTGAATCTGAGTGTTGTGTGTCTGCAGCTCTGAACTTCGCTTTGGTTTGAGTTTCAGACGAACCCACTGTGATCCTCTGAGTTTCATCCTTCAGATTTGCATCATTGGTTTTAGATCCCAGAGTGTCATATTTGGCTCTCAGTGTTACATCTTTGAGGTGTGGAGTTGAGCCAGACTCTGGAGTGTCTCCTCTAGTTTGGGGTTCACTTTTAGGGACTGCAGAGAGTTTCAACTCAGGACCACCTCCTCTTGTTTGGAGATCACTTCTAGGGACCGCAGAGCGTTTCAACTCAAGACCATTTCCTCTTTGTACCTGTGAGACACCTTTGGGATCAGAACCATCTCCTCTTCGTCCCGGTGAGACACTGTTGGCATCTGTAGTGTGGTTAGAGTCAGAGGGTTGTCCTCTCATTTCCTGGGTTGCAGTTTTATTACCTGCAGCAGGGTCAGGGTTTGGGGCATCTGCAGTCTGCTTCTGTGTTTCTGCAGCCTGCTTCTGTGTTTCTGCAGTGCGTGTTGCTGCACTGGTGTCAGTGCTCCTGGGTGGTAATCCATGTTTGAGGTCTGCAGGTTTTGACTGAGGGGAATCTCCGGATGGTAATCCATGTTTGAGGTCTGCAGGTTTAGACTGAGGGGAATCTCCGGATGGTAATCCATGTTTGAGTTCTGCAGGTTTAGATTGAGGGGAATCTCCGGATGGTAATCGTTTGAGGTCTGCAGGTTTAGACTGAGGTGAATCTCCAGATGGTAATCCATGTTTGATGTCTACAGCAGATTTAGTTTTATGGGTATCTCCAGATGTCTGAACTATTTGATTTCTGGATTGTGTAGCAGGTTTAGATTCACAGTTGTCCACGTTCATTATGTGTGTCTTATATCTGTGCTCTGCTAATGCTGGGTTTTTATCAGAGGTGTGTGTAGCTTTCTTTGTGTGTGTTTTATCTATGAGTTCTGCTGACACAGAATCTTTCAGCTTCTCTGCTGCATCTCCCTGCTTTCCGGTAGAACCATGTTGTTCTTTCTCATGGGTGTCCATCGCCTCAGCGATCTGTGAACCAGCATGGCCTTTTTCCCTTTGATCAGCCTTATCATTCTCACTGTTAATCTTAACTCCTACTTCTGGCACGTCTACCTTCCCATCAACTTGCTTGTGTTCTCTCTCGTGCTCTTCCTGATGTTCCGATCGGAGCTGTTTCTGGGTGTCTTGCTTTTGTTCTTGCTTGGTTTCTTTCTTTTGTTCAGATTTTTGTTCTCTCTGCTCTTTTTGCTTTGGTTCTTTCTGATGTACTTTCTGTGGTTCTTTGTGCAGTTTGTTGTGATGTTCTATCTGTGGTTCTCCCTGTTCTTCCTTCTGTTGTTCTCTGTGTCCTTCCTGCTTGTGACCTTTCCACGGTTCTGATGGCCGTTCTTCCTTGTGTCCCTTTTGCTGTTCCAGACTGGGTTCCTCCTGGTGTTTCTCCCTTGAGGAAGAGCTCCTCCCAGTGTCCTCAGGCAGGCTGTGCGACCCACTGCTTCTCTCCTCTGCCCAGAGACTGGGTGGTTTCACATAGCCGATAATGGACTGGATCTCCAGGAAGAAGCCTGACCCCCCAGAGTCACTTGTATCCTCTGACTCTGACGCTCTCTCACTGTTGTCATCCAGTTTGGTGCTGATGGCCTCAGCGGTTTCTTCCACCTTCATGGAGTCCTTCACATCCGTCTCAGGTTTCGACTGCTCCTTTGGGAGGGGAGGGGGACATGCTGAAACTGACTGGATGTCTGATTCATTCAGCTGCTTCTGACCGGACATCACATCTGTCTTCTGATCTTTAAGCTGCCTCTCCTCCTCCCTGGTACGAAGATGCAGAGAGCTCAAAGGCAAACTTTCCAAAGTATCTGTCTTTGATTGGACAGGAAATGGCACTGATTCTGTGATACCAGATTTTGATTGGACAGGTGAGGACACTGAATCAGTGATACCAGATTTTGATTGTTTATGAGTCTCATTCTGCCCAGCATTGTTTCCTGTGGCTGCAAGGGGCTGGGTGTGTGACACTGTGGACATCACTGTGTTTCGGTCCTGAATGGTCCTGTTGTCTCCTGCACCAGTTGGCATTATCATAGCTTGGTTAGCATCTTTAGCCGCTCTCTGTCTGGAGTGGAGAACACTGTTCTCTTGACTTTCTGACCTCACAGATTCACTTCCCTTATTGGTTGCATTTGCTCTATCTTGGTTGTTTTCCCTCTGTCCTGGAACAGTAGGCCATTCCTCCTTCTCCATCTCCAGCTCTTTGTTCAGTGTATCTGGGCCTTTCTTATCAGAGCCCTTCTTGTGTTCAGTGATCTCTCTCAGTGTAGGAACGAGCTCAGCCACAGGTCTGAATACAGGTGTGTTGTCTTTGCTTCTTAGTGCAGCATCAGAGGAGGGGACAGGTAGGAGTTTCTCTCCAGCGTTCTGCTTACCGTCAGGTGAGGGGACAGGTAAGATTCCCTGTCCAGTTCTGTGTTTAACCTGAGGGGGAGCAGTTGGCCTAGATTCCCCATCCAGACCCCGTGCGGCTGCAGCAGTAGACTCGGACACTTCCTGCTGTCTCACTGCATTTCTCTCTTTGAGAGTGTGTGATTCCTTCACAGGGTTTGCCCCGAGGTGGTCCTGTACTTCACCTGGCTCAGTGGCTGTGCTCACTGGTGTGCTGGTTGCTACTGTGCCAACTGGTATGCTGCTGAGGGTAGAGCCCTCTGGTGCATTAGTGAATGTTGTGCCAACTGACACATACCCAGGGTCAGTGGCATCAGTGCCCGGAGGAGCAGGCTGCTGTGCTGTCTGTGTGCCACTTGGTGGCACTGTTGAAGCTGATGGCTCCAGCACATGGACCTCATGCAGTGGGATCTGCCATACTTTCTCCAGCTCCGCTTCCTTGGGCTCTCCGTACTTTGTGAGATCTTTGAACAGGTGGTTCAGTTTGTCAGCAGTGATCTCTTTCTTCACAGAGGGGGGTGGTTCTGGGCCTCTCTCTCTGGATCCCACGGGGGGTGGTTCTGGGCCTCTCTCTCTGGATCCCACGGGGGGTGGTTTGGGAGCAGTTCTGGTCATGAAGCCCTTCTCCTTCAGGGCTGATATCTCTTTCTGTGCATGAGCTTTCACTTTAGATGTCAGGAGCTCTTGCCTGGTTTGGGCTCGGTCTTTCAAGGATAGAGGTTTGCCAACAATCTTCTCAGGCTCCCGTTTGCTGCTTGCAGTCTGATCAAAGCGGTCTTTACTCAAGCCCATTGCAAAGCGGTCCTTTTTCTCAGGTATTCTCATCATCTCGGTTTCTCTCTGTGGAAGTTCTCCATATGCAGCAGACCTCTCACACCTACCTGTGGGTGAGGAATCTGAGTCTGGGCCTCTGGAAGCTGCCCCAACATCCTTTGCGGTGTTCTCTAGGCCTCTCTGATTGGCTGGCTGTGTGAAGTCTCCCAAGCCCTGGCGAATCTCCTTCAGGCGTTCACGTCTCATAAGTTCCCTGTCTCGGATGGACAGGATGTCGCTTATGCTGAAGCGCTCCTCTCTGATTGGCTGGGACAAACCCAGCCCTGCCTCATTCACATCCCCTGCCACTGGCTCCTGAGGAGGTGGTGGATTCTGACTGGTTGAAGGGAGATGGGGAACAGGATGTGGCTGTTGATTTTGATTGGTTGTGAGAGGGGGGATTTGCTGTTTTTGATTGGCTGTGAGAAAAATATTTTTTATCTGATTGGTTGCAGGAGCAGGATTTGATTGTTGATCTTGATTGGCTGTGAGAGAGGGGTTTGGTTGTTTTTGATTGGCTGTTAGAGATGGGTTTGGCTGTTTCTGACTGGCTGTGAGAGAGGGGGTTGGCTGTTTCTGATTGGCTGTGAGAGAGGGGTCTGGTTGTTTTTGAGTATCTGTGAGTGTAGGATGTGTATGTTGGTATTGTGAGGTTGGCAATGGAGGGTTAAGCTGTTGGTCCTGATTGGTTGTAAGTAGTTGATTTGGCAGTTTCTCATTGGTTGGTAACAGTGGGGTTAGCTGATCCTGATTTGGCATTCGAGAAGGGTTTAATGGTTGATTCTGATTGGTGCTGAGAGGGGCATTTGGCAGTTTCTGATTGGCTATGTGTGGAGCATATGGTTGCTTCTGACTGACTGTGAGTGGGGGGTTGAATAGTGGGCTCTGGGTGTGAGGAGAGGACATGGAGTCATGGACAAGGCCTGCTGTCTGGGAGAGGCCAATGGGAGGCTGGCTGGCCACTAGCTCAGGGCCACTACCCATAGATTCCTCTTTGGAGCCGGTAGCCATAGGTTCATCTTTGGGGCTGATACCCATAGGTTCCTCTCTGGGGCCAGTACCCATAGGTTCCTCTTTGAAGCCAGTACCCATAGGTTCCTCTTTGGAGCCGGTACCCATAGGTTCCTCTCTGGGTCTGGTAGGGCTGCTGATGAGATTCTGTTTGTTGTTGCTTGCCGTAACTTGTCGTTTATTGACACTGGGCTGAATGTGGGTTGATGGGTTAGCACCAGCTGGCTGCTCGTTGTTGACAGCCTGCTGAGCGCTTCCTGTGGTTGGCTGGCTGTTCTCTCTTAGCAGGCGATTAAGTGTGGGTTGGCTGTTGATCGGGAGATTGTCTCTGGGCTGGGCAGCGTTAATGGCTGCTTTCTTGGCCACAGTCGGCTGAATCTTCTCTGGTTCCTGCTTGCTCACTGTTGCCTGGTTACTTATTGTTGGCTGGTTGATTACAGTTGCCAGATCACTGACTGTTGGCTGCTTAGCAACTGCTGTGTGTTTGCTGAGAGAGGGGTGACTACTGACTGGAAGCTTGTGACCAGCTTTCGTCTGCTTGTCAGCCAAAGACCAGTCTTGTGTTATGGCCTGGTTGCTGGTCACTGGTAGCTGATTGGCTACAAGCTGGTTTTGCTTTGTGACCTCAAAGCTAGTTGCTTCTAACTGATTGGCTACAGACTGGTTTTGCTTTGTGACCTGCTGATTGGCTACAGACTGGTTTTGCTTTGTGACCTTGTAGTTGGTCGCTGGTAGCTGATTGGCCAGAGACTGGTTTTGATTTGTGGCCTGCTGAGTATCCAGAGTCTGGCTTTGCTTAATGGCTGATTTGCTGGTCACTGGCTGCTGAAGTTGTGCTGTGCTGTAGTCCTGAAATGCTTTAGCGCTGGTCTGGAGGTTGTTTGTAAGCAGCTGCTCTTTTAGTGGTTTATTTGTCTGGACGTTGTTTATGGGCAGCTGGCCAGCTTTATAGTCCTGGCTGACATTGTTCTGACTTTTGGTGTCCCTCTGAGTGGAGCTATACTCCTGACTCTTGACGTTACTCTGAGTGGAGCTATACTCCTGACTCTTGACGTTACTCTGGGTGGAGCTATACTCTTGACTCTTGACGTTACTCTGGGTGGAGCTATCCTGCTGAATCTTGACGTTACTCTGGGTGGAGCTATACTCCTGACTCTTTACGTTACTCTGGGTGGAGCTATACTCCTGACTCTTGACGTTACTCTGAGTGGAGCTATCCTGCTGAATCTTGAGGTTACTTTGTTCCATTCTCAGCTCTGGTCTGGATGAGCTTCTGTTCTTGTAGCTCCTCTCCCCCTGCGTTCTCACACTCACGCTCGCCTCTTTGTCCTGGTCGAGTGTGTGTGAGCGAGTGGGTTCAGGGTTCCGCATCTCCATTCTCCTGTCTCTCTCCTGCTCATTGGCCGTCCCTGTAGAGGAACGCAGAGCCGCTCTCTCTCTCTCCTGCTCTTTGGAGATCAGAGCCACTCTTTCTCTCTCTCTCTCCTGCCTCTGTTCAGATGTGTGATGAGGAGGCAATCGTCTGTCGTCTGTACGAGTCACTTGTTCAGCCTCCCTCTGTGGACGTACTGCCGTATATGCAGGGTGTGTGTGTGTGTGTCTGTGGGTGCTGCCGTATATGCAGGGTGTGTGTGTGTGTCTGTGGGTGCTGCCGTATATGCAGGGTGTGTGTGTGTGTCTGTGGGTGCTGCCGTATATGCAGGGTGGGTGTGTGTGTCTGTTGG
>JAVQKI010329546.1:0-14845 GCA_036025975.1 Nematalosa erebi
CAATATGGAGTTGCCTATAGTTGCTTTCCCTCTGGTCAAAATGTGTGTTCTGTTACACAAGTTATCCTGATTTAACTTTTGTGTCATTTGGAACCGTTCTTACACCAAATTTCTCATACAGATGTATTGATACACCAAAATCTGATGGGTGAAGTAAAAGCTTGTTTATGTTTGCTGTTTACACACTCATTACAACTGAGACTTTACCGAGCTCACATGCTTGGCATATCAAAGGGATGAGGGCATATCCATATTTTTAAATACATTTGCTTCTGTCCATAACAGATGAATTTCCCTTGAGTCTTTACAAAGGTCCCTGGAGGAGATCCAGTTATGGAAAGAGAACTAGTTTGTTGTAAAAAAAAAAAAAAACAAACAAAAAAAGTGTTGTACCTGCACCTGCCTAAGAAAGCCACTGACAGTCTGTTGGACTTCTTTAAAAAGGGATCTGTTCTCTCTCCAGGCCTGCTGTGAACCTACCACCAGTTGGAATAAGCTTTGCTGGCCTCCTCCAAATGTCTGTCATCATAGAACTTCACACTGTTGCTTTTAGCCTGAGGGTCTACTTCGTCTTCTAAAGATTTCTTTGAGAACATGCTATTGCTATCTGAGCTATGTTTGACAAAGCTGTGCCAATGGAATCCAATGGAATTTTTGGATTGATACCGTAGGTGATGTTGAGCTAAAACCTGCAGTCCACACCCACACTGTGATGGCATGATAAAACTTCCAATCTTGATACTTTGTTACCTTTGTGTTAATTTCCATAATCTTGTTGCTAGACAAAAAATATTTTGCTTAATTGCTCCTGTTTTTCTTTGCAACTCAAGCATTTCTCTCCTTTCACCCTCTCCTGTATTTCTGGATTTGCCCAAAGGATCACACCCTGAATTAAGGTACCTGTAAATCCAAACAGTCCACTTGGTCTGACCAAGGGTTAACAAGCCGCAGTCAAGTCAGTCAAACACCAGCATGGGTGTTGTCCCAAAAGTAAATGATGTGAAAATGCAGACCCCCATAGCGCCTTGGTCATTTCAGTTGTTTGCTTGTTTGTTTTTTGTTTTAATATTCAGTCTCCCAAGGTGACGTCACATCATGTCAAATTTTTTTCTTGGGCGTGCTCTTAGGTGCCACAAGAATGCAAGATGCTGTGCGTAACTTTCTACTTGATCAAGTCAAATTCGGAATTACAATATTTTTTTTTCTAACTTTAGAAAACTTCTAGAGATCTTCAACACTGACCATTAGAACTTTGAAAGACTTTCATCAGATCTGAGGGCAAACACATACATAGATGAGCGTTACCATTGAATAGACAGTTCATCATGAACTCATGTTTGACGAACACCACTTGTGTGCTTTCTTTTGAAGAACTCAGTGTGCTGCTTATATTGTTCTCCAGTTGCTAAGCTCCAAACAAACTGTTAGGTCAGAGGTCAACCTCACATCTCCCTGTTCTAAAACCACCATTATTTACAAAGCAAAGCCAATTTAGTACCTACCCAAATACCAACAATGTTAAATAATGTCCACAGGTGAAATATTGACAGAACACCCACAGGCACAGTTACCAAACCACTGAAAAGACTATTTTCCCAACACTAAGCCATTCACTAACCGTACACGACCAGTCTCTTTTAAAGTAAACCAGGTTTGTGGTTTTAAATGAATTTAACTGAACTGAAATTGACTGAAATTAATCTTATGTCACTGTTTGGCCTCTTCCTTAAAGATCTCAGAGTCACTGCTGAGCCTAACAGCTCTGAACCAAAACATAAGTCATGTAACACTAAACAGACCTCAGGTCAGCTGACTGAGGCCGCTGGAGAGAGTCAGCACCACTTACTTGCTGGAGCCAGAGCTTTTTACACTGCTTGTAGTGCTTTTGACCGTTCCATCCTTCTTCTTGAACATCCTGAAGCGTTGTGTGAGTCAGGAGCCTCCTGCTCAGAGCTGCGTGGGGTTGAGTTGGGTTGCTGTTTTGTCGGATATCTGAGTGCTCAGCAGTATTCCCTCTCCTTTGCGTGTGGGCCTCTGGGCAGCGTCACCACTTTCTGCTTCTGCTCTGGCGTCCCCACACCTTCCCTCGTCTCTTTACCCCCCTGTCTTGGGAACGTCAGAGTGCGACAAACGTCCAACTGGTTTGTCCCAAGTCTCCGCCCTAGCTGGGTGGCAGGTGTGGGTCACCACCCAAGCTCTTCTATGTCGTTCCTCAGGACCGGCTAAACCTGTTCCCTGGGCTGCTAGTCTTCCCAGTCTTCTCTCACTCTCTGTCACACACACACACACACACACAGGGTTCTTCCCTTCACTGTCCCCTCCTCTGTGTTCAGCTTTCTCTACTCCCATTTCTAGTAATGGTTGCCTGGGAGACCAACACCAATGCATACTGATGGACTTCATCACCAGCTACAAAACACAAATAGAAACCTAATGCTATTAAATTTCAACTACAAGTATCAAAGTGTGGTTAGTAGTATTTTAAAGGCACAGAAATCAGTTATCACTAAAGAAAGGTTAGTTTGTCATTTTACCTGTGAAAAAAACAAAAAAAAAACAAAACACCATTGTATTTAGCAGGCCTAACAGGAACATTAGGGGAAACAATAGGCATGGTGAATGCAAGGGTGAAGCTGGCCATTACATATGATTGTGACAGCAAAATTAGGAGACGTGAGGGAAGTTTTATTAAGAACTTCATACGGCGGTATAACTGTTCATTTAACTGTGACAAATAGTTCCAAGCTGTACCTCCACTTAACCCACCAACGTGGCCAACGTCCAAGCGATCATACAACCCTTGACCATGGACACCAGAATGTGAGAGCATGATTCCAATGCAATTCACAACGGTGATCATTACATGGTGATGCATTAAAACAAACATTCAGAATGCTGGGACTTAGGAGGAGAACTGGAATGGAATGCAGCTGGACCACTCTCCGCACAGGAGGCTTGGCAGGGGTAGAACGCCCACATTTCTGGAAGGTTCCATCACTGAGGTTGGGTGCATCCGGAAACACATTGTGTCATTCCTGACTGATTGTGCATATGGAGAACCTTGATACCTTTAACACGGTTTAGTGTTTACACTGTAAATTGACATTCCCTTCCTGTATCATTGCCCATATAGAAGACAAGCTCAGTGCCTTCTTATTGTAATCTGTAACAGAATGTGATGTCTTCTTATTGTAAGCTGGAACAGAATGTGATGTACAAATGGTTTGAACCATCTGTAGTGATGACGTTGAAATATTACCACTACAATGTTACTACTACAATAGTACAGTGTCTTCAAATTAGAACTTTTGGCTACAAATTAAACTGAATCTATGGCACTTCACAACTTCAATGAACTCAAGTGGGGGGAAAAAAATCATTAGTCCTGAATGGAAAAATAATCTTTAGATTATCATCATTTAGAAGCATGTGTTTATTTATATATGACTGTCACTAAGTGTGCAAGAGGATGCCAAAGAAGGGTGTGTGTGCATAGTTTTGCATAAGTCTCATCAGACAATGTCTTCATTGCTGATGCCGATGCCATCGCCATAGTGATCACCTGATTCACCAGGACCTGAAATAACTTAGGAAATAACAGAGTATGTGCCTAATCTGGCCAATAGCATTTCAGGATTTTAAATCCACATACCTCCACAGTCCTTCATTAAATATGTGGTTAGAAGTGGGCTTCTGCTGAACCCCTTGTCTTTGAGACATAGCACTGTAAGTTGTGTTACAGAAAGTGGGAAAGACGTGCTGGACCAGTGACCTAGCACTAGACTGAAAACCAAGTCCTCATAAGCACGCAAAATTACCCAGATATGACCTTCAACATTGACCCCACTTAAACTCACACTGACACTTAAAAAAATGGTCCTAAACCTGGGGATGCAAGTGCTCCTTGATAAAAACTACATCTGATATTGATGTCTGTTCTGGGAAAGAGAGCATTGATGAACATGATGTATACACATACACACTCCATTCATCCTGGAAATCGCATTGCACGTATGTCATCAATGAAGAAATTGCATATGTAAATTATAGATCGATCGATAGATAGAGATACTTTATTTATCCTGAAAGGAAATTAAGGAATTTTGACCTCATACAACCACATGTGCAAACGCAAACATTCTTATCAATTATGGCAATCAGCCGTGGCATATTCAGCATTTCATAAATGTGATACCACTCACCCACCCCCCTTACACACCAACAAACATTCCAGTGGGCCAAGATTTTGGCTTTTGACATGAAGGGCTAGGAAAGGCTTGTGATGACAAGGGACAACTGCAGTGACCAAGATTGTAATCCACAAAGGAATTCTGGGTGGGAAGGTGCTATAGTCTACACCCATGCATTGTCAGGTGCGGAACGATCAATCTCTCTCTCTCTCTCTCACACACACACACACTCACACTCACTCCTTAAATCAAATGCACATCAGATTTGGCAACATAAAGTTACACACCCAAAGACACACATGTGCACTTTCACACATACATGCTTTCACACACATTTAGCCTAACATGAGCTTTGGACAACAGTAGCCAAGATGAACAATAGACCCATAGTTTAGCTCTGCATTAATGACACTGAGTAACACATTCCATTTCACTTCAAAGAACTGCAGTTTAGATAAGATACCTTTCAGCCAATTGCTTTTTATTTCTGCCAAGTGCTTTTAAATATACTGTACTTGTACTTGTTCATCGTGTAGTTGACTTATTTAATGGCCAAATTTTGTTTTTTGTTCAGTATTCTGAAATGCTCAGGACAGAACAATGACAGACACACCAAAGACTGAAATGTGACGCAAATAATTGTTCTTTAATTTCATAAGAGGCCGTGGCAACCTAAATGACAATTACCTCTGCTATACATTGGTCTCCATTCCTCTTTTACCAACATGTTACTGGATTAACAAAAAGTTTCAGCGATTCTGCCCTGATCTATTCCCGATCTCTTGATCAACACAGCCTGACAAAAAGACAGCTTCATGTTGTCTTTTAAACAAAAGTTAAAAATACAAATGATAAGCAAAGGGTTAGTTTGGGTAAAACCAGCCCATTAGTGACCGTCGGTCAAAACAAAAGTAGAATGTAGGTTTGAAGGGAAATCAAAATCTTCCAAATAAAAATCTTGGGGGGATGGGGGGCATGTAACTTTCCCTGATACAATCCCAACTGTCTCCTACAAAACAAAACAAAACAAAAAAAGCACTTTGGTTCATGTGAAGAGACAATATGGGGCCTAACCTACTAGATCATAGATCCTCAACTTGAAAAAGCAGTACATCTGGTCACTACTAGAGTCCAATGCTGGCAAAACAAAAAAAAACTTCGGCTCAAATATGGTGAAATTCCAGCGAAAAAGAAGAAGCCAAACAATTCTCCTTAGCATTCTTCTCTTATTCTTCTTGAGCGATTGTTAACATTCACAGAAGTTGTTGTAGCTTCTCTCTGTAACAATGGGAACAGTGTAGCACGTCCTGGACACTGGACTGTCACTATTGCTGTTGTTGGCATACCGTCAGAGATGACATTAGCTAGGTGATCACCGCTATTGATCCTCGCATTCACTTGACTAAACTGCTTTCCATGCAGGAGTTCCAGAGGGAGGACATGCAAGACAAAGACAGATGGTGCGGACACACACTCCTTGACAAACACACAAGTCTGTTCCAGCGGAGGGCGAAGCTAGTTCTACTGACCGTAAAAAGCACTGTGTGAAATTCATGGCTTTGTTGCGTAATTCACCCTGTGTCCATCAATGAGTGTTCATGTGTGAGCGATAAGATGCTTGAGACTGAAAACTGCCAACCAGTGTTGTTGCTGTATGCTGACATCAGGATTAGGTACATGAAGGCGCTTTAATAAGACTTTGATCAAAAAAAAGGAAATGGAACTCAATTAAAACATAAATTAGGGGTTTCTCTCAACGTGACAGAGAAAGAAAGAGAAGGATAAGAAACAAAAAGTGAAAAGCAAGAGATAACATTTATATGAATGTGTGTGTGTGTATGTGTGTGTCTGTATGATTTGTGTTATGCTGTTTGTTTTGTTTTGTGTTGTGTTGTGTTGTGTTAGGGAGGTGTCTGGAAGTGCTGGGTGAGCAAATGGAACACCAGGCACGGAAGTCTCTAGAATCTGAGGTGTACGTAACGGATCTCAGCCAAAACTCAGAGACTGGAGGAGGCCAATGCCTCGCGGGACTCACGCAGCCCAGGGCTGGCACGACCACTGCACCGTCACTGCCCCGCCACTTAGCTGCCGAAGCCAAAGAAACCCTTGATGTATCCTGTCAGCCCACTCTTGCCCTTCTGCTCCACCTTGTCGTCCAGTGGCGGGAAAGCCACATGGTTGAGCGCCAAGTCGAAGAAGAGGGGCTTGCAGGGGATTGGCTGGAAGTCCGGGGGAAACTCCACCAGATTGGGCTGCTTTCCAACAAGGGAGGGATCCAAACAGAAGGTTTCCAATCTGTCGGAGAGCGGCTACATGGTTGGAGAGATAATCAAAAATATTATAAGCAGGAACAAAATTTGCAGCCATCATAAAAAAACGATACTTGAAAACATCATCCGAGTATAGACTATAAACACAACTATGTCATAGTTGCATTCAACCGTGAAGTGATACAGACAGTTCAGGGCTGTAACATTCAGGGCTATTACATACATCACTAACCGCTTCAAGTAAAAACTACTTTGCAATTATTTTGTGCAATTTTAGTGCTTTAACATTTAAATTTAGAATAGTTGTGAAATAATTCAACTGAATGTTTTTTCCTCCCTCTCATTCTTACCTTGTTGTCTTTTACATGGGGCGTGGGTTTTTCCGCTACATCCTCTTTGTCTAAAATACAAACAAGCCCAAAGACGCACTTAGTCAGTCTGGCCATGCATAACACCTCACATGATCACTAACATGAGAGATCTCAATGTCATAGTGGAGACTGTTACTTAACACATAAACATGAGGTAGTGTCTGTTATTTGGAGCCTGCGAGACAAAATGGTTGACGATATATTTAACCCACCCAAAATGGCCGCTGCCTGCAGAGAGTACTTTTCGGCATTAACCTCAGCAATAAGCTCTTGGACATCTGGGAGGTCCTGTGAGAATCCAGAAAAAAAAAGGATCTCTTAAAAGACATTTCAGCACTGCATGATGGCCTTACAAATGTTAATGAGAACTTTCTAAAAGCTGTCAGTACGGGATACTGTACCTTGAGGCTGTTGTTCAGGCTCTTGGCCTTGGACTGAACCTCTTTAGCGTACTTTAGAACACGTTCATACAGAACCAAGGCATTACTCCAATTCTTCACCAGCACATGAGACTGTGCGATGAAGAAACACCTGGAACACAAAGACAAGTAAAAATGGTAAAAATAGTAAAAATGGCCAAGAATGGCGCAGAAGTTATCAACTATGCTTTCCAGGAACTCACAACAAGACAGAAACTGTGGAGGCCAGGGGCTGAGCAGACAGACTCACACTGGTCATAACGAATGCCAGACCTGCTGACTTACCTGTAAGCCTTGTACACCAGGGTCTTCAGAGCCAACTCCTTCTGGAAGGTATGGTCCTCCTCCATTCCATGAAGGCTGGACAACTCTGCCAAACTCTACAGAGAGGGACAGCCCTTTAGCAAAGACCACAACTCAACCCTTTCTCATGATCCAGACACTGCTTCCATTGTCCATCGGTAGTTTAGAGGTTCAATGTACTAATGTGGCAGAAAAACAAAACACCTCAGTATATTTCTAGTGACCCACTGGCCTCTACACACACACTCTGATATCCTTATGTCCTGCTAGCAGGTTATCAACAGCTACAAGTGCTCCCAAATGTAACACTACTGGCAAGTTGGAGAGCAGTGTGTTATAGTCAACCAACAATCATTTCTCACAACTCCACACAGATGCTAGTACACTTGGATTCAGCAACCGTCTCAAACATGATAAGAAACTTTAAACGCTTCTTCAGTTTGGATGAACTTGTCGTGAACCACTCATCAGCAGTCTGAGCCCATATTTTTGTCTGACAATTTGAGACCAACCGGGCCGATCATAAAGCATTCTGAAGCACATTTCAGTGCGGACAAGACACATTTTGAAGAGTGCACGTTGAGCCAATGTCACGCTACGTTCTCTTGCCTCAAGGCTGCTGTTCAAAAGTATAGAATCTGTTGGGTCTCGTCTCAACTCACTTCACATAATTCAAAACAACGCCTTTATCACTAAAAGATTTGCTAAAAATTTGAGACTTTCTACATTTATTTTTTTTTAACCCGGGTCTTATTACAACTTCTGTTACTACAATGACACAACCAAAACTGCAACCCACAAAGCAACTTTAGTCAATGTCAATCCCATCTCTGACACAGTAGGGCCAACTTGCTTCGATGTGGTGAGGTTAGACGAGCAGCTACAGTAATTAACTGCTTAACCAAATCTGCTTACCACAAAGAAACAAGGTGAAATATTCTTTTAAGTGCCAACTATGGCTCAGTGAATAGGACCTCAAATCAAAATTATGATGAATGTTGATACTGACTTTTTTTTTTTTCAAGTAACTGTCCAGCCCTGGTACCAATAGGACAGACACTCCCACCATGGGTCTGGGGGAGAAGTAGAGGTGCAGGGAGGAGAGGCTGTTGCCTACCTGCAGGATGATGTCATAGAGGCGGATGAGGTCCTGGGGCCGGGGTCCTCGCTTGTTCTCGTCCGTCTGGGGCTCCTTAAGCTTTGCCTGCAGGGTGTGGGCCATGCTCTCATTGCGCTTCACCACCGTCCACAGCTTGATGTAGGTCAGGTAGCTGGAGCAGACAAGAGCAAAGAAACAAACAAACAAACAAATAAACAAACAAACAAACAAAATAAAACAAAGGCTAATAAGAGGTGGCTGAGGGTGAGCTTAAGAGGACACACATTACATCAGCACACACAAGGAGCTATGGCCTTACACACCTGTGGAGGTACTGCAGGTTAGACACCTTGCCTCCCTCGGTGTCTGAAGACCTCTCTCTGGATTTCTGTGAAGCAACATCAACAATGTTAGCATAACTGGAAGCTTATTTGCTACGAGCCTATAAAATACTCTCTGTCACAACATAAGATTTTCAAGAGGACAAACTCTGCGTTCTCACCACATCGATCCTGAGTTCCTCGCGCACGGCCTGAATGGTGTCTCTGCACTCGGCTAGTAGAGTCTCGTACAGGCGCTCCTTAGTTTCCTCATCAGCAGCCTGTTGGTCCCAAACAACAAAACACAAGAGAGTTTCATCCATCCCATCATCCCATTACAGACAAACATGTTCTTCCTATCTTCACTTCACTATCCAAAGGGGGTCATTTTATGCATCTTCCAGCCTAGATCCGGGATCCTATTCCTGAACCCCACATTGTGAGTTGTTGCTTTGGATAAAAGCACCTACTAAATACCAAGCGAATCCTAACAATACAGAAAATCATCATCTACATGTTGTTTGCTAACAAGCAATACAGACACCATTAATATTAATAATTAACGCAGTTGACAGAAACACTTAAAATTCCAAAAGTAAACAATTCCCAGATATGGGGAAGGTACTGTATGGATACAGGTGTAAATGCTGTTGAGTGATTTTTGGCTTTGCATACTTTCGGAATGTTTACACACTGCAGATGGAGAGCCCAGGCTGGAATGAATGGACAATGTGTACGCGTCTCGTTCTACACTCAGGCTTAAGGTGGATTTCACCAAGGATATGTGGGTGTACGAAAACTCTCAACTGTAATGACAGATATGTGACTGCTCATGAATGGAAGCTATGTGACGGGGCAGGTTTCATAAGCATACCTATGGAAGCAGAAATGCTACAGTCACTGTGAGACTGTTTCATCTCTTTTAGACAGGTTTTTTTTTTCTTCAAATACGTGAATGCAAAATGCTTACAAGCTAGCAACAAGTGTGCCTAAAGCTAACCAATGAGGTGGCATGTAGTCATAAAAAAGAACATCACTGTCTGACATTTTAGGATTCTTGATTTCAAGATAATAATAACTGTGATCTACAACCCTAATAAGGCAAGATATTGCCCTTTAGCCATCTGCTGCTTCAGTGTACGTACACTGACTCAACACTGATGCTTTGATGTCAAAAAAAAGTGCTCAAACTATGTAGACACTGTGCAAAGCAGACAGTGTTTAATGGGCTGTTTGTGACTGCCTCGCCAGTATGAGCACTTGGCCATGGCTTGGGGTTTGGCACAGCCTCACGGTTAGGCCAACCTGCTGGCAACGCCTTGCATGACTGAGGCACTGGAGAAACCAGTTCCCTCACCGAGAGAGTGACGGGAGGAGAACGAGAGGATGAGGAGGGGAAGGCAAAACAGAGGGATGGAGGGGGGTAGGGTGTGTGAGACAGGTCCATTGTGGAGAGGGCCAATAAATAGGTTCCCTGCCTCAGAGTTAGAAATGCTCACAATGTAAATGAGTGTGTTTGCCATGAGAACTTCAATACTGTAGGGACTGACTCATAGTTAACATTATGATACAGCAGTACAATGTGGCAATTTGTACTAGCGACTAACTGTTTAAAAATGCACATGTAAGAAAAACACTGTTGGCGCCGTACCATTCGGACTATGTGACAATGTAATACACACAACGCTACTATGCCATACTGAGAAAAGCAATTTTGCGAGTTGCGAGTGCGAATGGATGGCTGAGTTGATTGAGCACTGGCTTGTTGGGGAGCGGGGAGGGGAGCGTGTGGCTGGGGCGGCCCTGAGGCGAGGGACCTGGCGGTGGGGTTACCGACACGGGGAGAATGCAGCCTGGAGGCGCTGGAGCCACATGCCACTGGTCTGAGTAGTCTGCCTGCCTGCCGAGGGTGTGTCTCTGGGTGGGGCGGCTCTCGGCCTCACACACACTGCCGTGCCGTGCCGTGCCCTCTCGCTGACTCACGCTCTGTGTATATGTGTGTGTGAATGTGTGTGGGGAGGGGGGGTCCTATAGGGAAAAACAGCTCCGCCTAGTGGGGGAATGCAGATCAACACCAGTATAACATCCATCTCATATTACTGTGGGCACTGTCTAGACAGTGTTCGGTGAGGGGGGTGACGATTGAGCTGAAAGAGACACGCCCAGGGCGTATGCCTGACAAACAGGCAAGTCCATTAACTGTAATTACTACTTGTGTAAGACAGGCATCAACATCAAGATCATCTCGTATGAGCTCCGTATCTACGCATGATTTGAGCTTCAGAGAAAAAGACTCCGCAACTCTTTGTTAAGCCCATAATTGTAGTTAAGAGACTGAACTGAAAGGGCTACAGTGATTTTGTGCTTCAAACATGAAGACCTGTTTGGAGACAACCTTAGGTTGGAAAACTACAAGCATTGTGGAAACTGATTTTGTTCTAAAGGAATCTGGAACAAAACACATCTCATTAAGCACTTCCTCAGTACAACTCGGTTCTCATTTGACCCTTCAGCTCATTTTACTGTTTAACACATCAGTTTGGCTCAAGATTTATGCTGCTAGTTAGAATCAGCTAATGCTAATAAAGAGAATAGTTTGAACAAATGTACTTGGGCTGCTGAGGGAAGGCCCCATTGCACCAGTCATGCATGGCTGTAGTACACTCAACAGGCCTGCTCATGGCACTACACAGAAGACCGCTGATTTGTATATGTTTTTGAAAATTTGGCAACGTAATTTAACGTAAACTTAATTTGCCTGGATAAATAATGACACCTTTTTGTGACACAAATTTATTCTTAGATCTTAGTACAGGCATAAAAAAAAAAAAAACCCACGTGCATCAGTATGAATTGGAGGGAAGAGAAGATAATCTAATGTACTGCTTGTATGTGAATTTCGATACATCTTTGAAGACTCACCTGAGCGATGGCAGCCTCGTTGTCGGCTAGGCCTAGGAGGAAGATGCGGGCCTTGTCGATCTTCACAGGCACAATACGGCCTCGCCACTCCACCTCGCTCATGGTGGCGGCCTGTTTGGCCCTTGTCTGGGTGATTAGTGTCTGGCAGAGATAAACACATCCCAACACAGACATGAGTACACACGCTTATTTCCGTGACTTAACAAAAAGCTGAATAGTGAAAAATGTCTGTAAAGCATACATCCTAAACAATATTTATCCTTTTTAAGTAGAAATAAACACAAGCACAAGCACAACCTTAACTGCAGAAATGAAATGTAATAATGACACTGAAGAAATGTGCATGTTTATGAATGTATAAGAACCAGGAGAGCTATATCAGCATTGAGGGGAATGACTGGTGTGAATATTGTAGGCATGTATGAATACGCCAGTGTCTAACCTCCAGCTTCTCAGCCATCATGCCACCACTGACTCCGGCAGTCAGCCTCATCATCTTCAGTTCATTGATGGCGTTCTGGTCGCCTGGAGTAAGAGTAGGGGTAGGAGGGTGGAGAGAGAGAGAGAGAGAGAGAGAGAGAGAGGAGGGGAGAAGGGGAGAGGGAGATCTCTATGCTGCCACAATCTATATTCATTTATTTATCTGTATGTGTGGATGGTGTGGGCCCGAGCGCCTCCATCTCTCACCAATGTTGTATGCACAGTAGCGGAGGTTAGGAGAGATCTCCTCCACTCTCTGGTTGTAGAGCACAGCCTGTTCCTCAGTGAAGGCACTGGCCAGCTTCTCATAGATGGTCCTACAGGGGAGCACAGCAGTCACAAGTTTTTATCACCAAAAAAAAAAAAAAAAAACTGGAGTTATGTGTGCCTTTTCAATAAGGCTGAGCTATTTAAAAGAATCACCCCATGGCAACATGGACATTTCCCTAGAGACGACTTCGCCCTATCCTGACACTTCTTGCATTTCAGTACTACTGCAAAATGCCTGCAGATATGGACTGCGAATTAACCTCTGGACTCACTTGCACTTGTTGAAGGCCTCCATGGCAGCTTTCCACTCCTGAAGCTCAAACTGGACCATTCCTGTTAAATACGCAGTGTAGGCCTACAAGAAATCAAACACACTCCATTTAACATGAATCAACATTTAAGACCAAATCCATAACGCATCCATTTAACTCCTATGAAATCTTTATTTTTCCACAATGTCATCTCCCCTGGAGACCCCATAACCCCAACCCTCCCACTGACCTGGGCCTCCAGCTTGGTCTTGGCGTCGACACGTGGGCTCTCACAGAGACGCTCCAGGTGCTCGCTGTGCTTGGCAGCCTTACGCAGGCGGGCCAGCAGGTGGAAGCGCTTGCGCGGCTCCGTGTTGGCCTCCTGCTTCAGTTGCATGGCATAGCTCCACGCTCGCTCAGCCTCCATCAGCACCACCAGCAGGTACCTGGGGAGAGCCACGTGGCGCGGCATGACGGGTTAAACTCAGCCACTCAGTCCGTCACACACAGCTGGGACAGAACAGAGCTGACAAAAGCACAGCACAGCACGCCACTGGAGGATGAACTCCTACAGTACAATTATTAAGCCTACAGTTGATGAAAATTATTCTTTTTGAATAGATAAGATGCTGTATAGCCCAAACTCCTTTTTACAGCAACACTGGCAAATGAAAACAGCCTCTACTGACAGAATTACCTGTTGTCAGACAGCATTTCAACCGTGACTTTCTTCCCTGTGAACTTGTGTCGGTTGCCCATTTTAAAACCCATAGTTTTTCGCAGGCGACGCAAGCGGCGAGAGCAGTAGCCCCTGTGAAAAAAGCAACATTTGTAAATGTCACAGCAAAAAGAGGAGTTGAGTAAGAAGCTTCCATATGGTTCGATCATATACCTAATAACCTCATAACGATCAACGTTATCAACATTACAACATGTAACCTTTATACAATAGCCTACACTTTGTTACCTGTATCGCTGATAGTCTCCATGCCTTAACCCATGTTGTTGCTGTGAATCCTTAATGATCTGCAGAACTTAAATCAGTGTTAAGGGCAAGAGGGGAAGCCTGATATGGCAGTCTTTAGAGATACCGTTAGCAGCAATCTCTATATTTATATTACCTTCATTAAAAAAACATACTGACTGACATCTATCAGTAAGTGCTGCAGCAAATACATTTCAGTGCATTCATAATTAAATCACTAGGTTAGTGGTGCTTTTCATCCAACCTGCTAAGTTTGCACGTTAGGAACGGGATTACCAAACTCTCCCAAAAACACTACAGATTACTATATCTAAATGACAACATCATCATCACGAAAGGAAAGAGATTTTCTAAACTATTTGTGATACAGAAATGTATTGCAGGGTACAATCGAATTAGTGACACGTAGGCTTAAGACTGAGCAAAACCCCTGCTAGTTAGCAAAGCTTTGCTACACCGGCTAGCTTGCTATCTGCCAATGACTAACATCGGCAATCACGGCCATTTGGAACACACGAAATGAAATCTCTTGTAAGTCATGCAGTATTCAGTAAGGATACTTTCCAGTCCGAGAGTTTCATCTACACAGTTCTCCTTATTTTCATCCATCCCCGATGTTTTAATCTCACTTTGCTTGTCAGCGGCCATTTTCATGCTAACACGTCTTGTGAGGATGTAGTGAGTGATAGTCACCCGGAAGTGCTTCCTCTTAGGTCACCATTGGCCAGGGTACAAGGGTATGTCAAGTTCTGGTCAATCACCTTTTCACTAACAAATCCAAGACTTGTCCTATACATTATCCAGGACAGTTGCAAAAGTTCTACTGTTTCTACACAATAATATCTACGGAACCACTTTCTTATTCATGTATTGATCATTCGTCATTGACAGTGTTTTGCAAATTTTATGCAAAAAAGAACACAGCACCACACAAAACATTAAGTGTAAACGTGACTTTTACTGTG
>JAVQKI010329681.1:0-11578 GCA_036025975.1 Nematalosa erebi
TTTGATATAATAAAATCAGGGAGCAATCAAGTCCATGAAAGCATTCATATTCTCTAATTTATGCTACCAAGGAATGTCAAGGTGAATAGAGGTTACAGCATGAGAAAGCACAGGATGAATTTGAATGTCTATAGAATTCATTGGGTCTTTTTTACCCTGGTCTGTCTGGTGCTTGGTGTCTGCTTTTGAAATACCGCTTGAGAAAGGGCTCCACATGTCAAGCCTTGGACCATTTTATTTCTTCAAACTCTTCAGAAATGGCCCATGGAGGGCTGACATCACTCTCACCCCACCCCACCCCCCTTCCCTCACCAAGCCACACCAAAACAAAACACTCCTCCCAATGGATGGGGGTTATGACACAGATTACCAACTTTACCATTTAGAGTCATCTTCAATACAAAAAAACCCAAAAAGATTGAGTGACAGTCATTGTGTTGCTATTTCTGTTATTACAATGTGACTTCATGTTGTGGCTTTTTTGACAGACTAGCTGCTGTTATATCATTTATGTGCTAATGAGGCTGTTCTCAGCGGTTTGTTGCCTGCTTTTAAGGTGGGGAACAGTAGTTTTACATGTTATTTTAGTGGGTGTGTCCCGACTCTGTTCTTTTGTTCCAATGCTGTTTGTGGGCTTTTGTTTCTCCTTACGCTCCTCCACATTTTATGTTTATAGTTTTTATTTGTTATTTATTTATTAATTTTTTTGCTTTACACAGCTTTGCTAAACAGCCCTTTGCCCGCATGTGTTTTCTTTTAACTCATTTGTGGAAAAGAACGTTTCATACATGGCAGTCAGCATTTGACACGTCACCGCCTTTTTTTTTTTTTTTTAATGAGGCTCAGCTGAAAACCTCAGAATGTGTCGAACAGGAAGTGAAAAAACAAATAGTATTAGAGCCACCCTAATGTCTGTGCATGTAAAAAAGAGTCCCAGACACAAAGCAGATGTTGCTTTTTTCCGCTCTGAATTTAATTACTGAAACTAGAATAGAAACCGTCCGCAAATCGTTCCGGATTGCGTGTTAATATGTCTGTTGATGTGTTCAGTGGCATTAGCCATACTAAAATAGGTCATTATATTTAGACTGATGTTTTAGATCTGTCCGTTGTTGATTGTCGGCATGTTTATCCTAGACATTGTGAACATGTCTCCCTCCATGTCTGTCTTTTAAGGTGACAACCCCTCTGGTTACCTTAATGCCAGTGGGGAACTGCTCACTGGAGAGCTGGTCCTCTTTTAAAGTATATTGTCTGGTATAATTAGCGCTCACATTTGCTGCTAATCCCTGGATATTTAAGACAAAATGTAACTGGGACAAGTTATCTAGGATTATATGTTTTGTGTTGGGATATGTAGACCAGAATGTAATGATTAAAGGCTGTGTCATTAGAGACTAAATATCCTTTTTGTCAGAGGACTAACAGGCTTGCTTTGTCTAGTTTGAAGCATCTGACTGAAATATTCACATTTAGTTGACAGAAATGGATATAAAACTTTTCTGGGAGGGGGTGCAGAAAGGTTTGATAAGTGGTGCAGTCCCACTGTTGGAGAGTTGTTGAGCGCACTGCTTTTCAGCAGACCAACTGGAGTGCATGAAGCATTTAATTGTTCCAAAAGTGGTTGCACCTGCACCTCCCTGGCTGGATGGATGATGTTGCTTTTTATGGATGTCCAGATATGCCTGTTAGTCACGCACCAACAACACAGTGACACGGTCATCACTGACATAAGGGTCGTAGCGCTTCCAGTGGAAGCAAGGAGTTACTATTAGAGTAGTGTGGTGTTTAATTAATAAGGAAACGCTACCTAATGCTTTCCTGTGTTCAAAGATGAGTTTTCATCCAGTTTGTTAATGCACATATTAGTGAATTTGATTAGGAAAGCCTCACCTGCATATGTGCATCTTGCCATGTGATTATAAAACTAATTCAGTTGGGGTACAATAGATTAACTGCATGGCTTTCATGGTATTTCATCTAGCATAATTTGAAAGATAAGTGTGATGCATGTCAACGTGTTGCTGACACCACTAGCCTTGTTCCTGAAGATGCACACCAAGTTTTACCATAAAATTTACAACTATATGCAGATTATTCACTTATCTGGCCTATTGTCTATTACCTGGCCAAATGTTTCTTCCGTAACACTTTATTTGAAGGGGTCTACATAAAGGTGATATGAGCCTGTTATAAGTATGACATGACACGTATCATGAACATTAATGACACGTAATTCATCATCATTAAGTGTCATTTGGATTTTAAAACGCAGACTTTGGGATGCAGACCGTACAAAAACCGAATGACAATTTATACCATCAGTGAAGTGTCTTTAATGTTCATGATACATGTCATGTCATGTTAATAACAGGCTCGTGTCACCCTTATGTGGACCCCTTCAAATAATGTGTTACCATTTGGGTAGTTCAGATGGCTGCATTGACATTCCCCGCTTCTAGGTCTCTGTAATGTAATTGTCAACCTTTCTCTCTCCTCCTTTCTTTTGTTTCCCTATCCCTTCGCTCTGTCTGCTTTGAATGTCAGCCTGTGTCCAGATGTAAATACCTTTGTCAGACTGCTGCCATCCAGTGACAGGTGGACTCCTGTTTTGTATGTGTGCAAGTCTATCCTCCCTAAACCCTTAGCGTGTTCGACAAGCCTTGTAAGAATGTGATGTTCTGGCCAAAGCAAGTTAGAATCGCTCTGTTCCACGAGACGACCTTGTTGCCATTCAGAGTGTGTGCCGCCACAGCCCTGGCATGATATAATCGGAACAAAGTCACGTTTCAAAGTGGCACGATCTAAGGAGGATGAGGAGAGGGAGGAACGTTTTGTATATTTGTGAGAATTTGGACTTTGGACTATTGCTTACTGTATGAAACCCTGCATTATGTTCAGTGATTGAGCTGAACTTTTTGTTTCTCCATAAGCCCTTCAGTGCATTTAAATCCCTTGGATGACTCATTTGGAAAGCACGTCCAAAAAACGTGCCGGTCCCTCGTGTCACTAATATTACACGACACGCACACACGTGTGTGCACATATAGTACACACTTATGAATGCATACTTCTCAGTTCATATGGTCTGCCTGCTCTCCCATGCTTTTGACAAGGATACACCAAAAGTTGCAAGCCATTTCAATGCAAATGCATATAAAGTCAATGATCTTTTGCTGGGGGCACCTTTAACCTTGCACTTTTTCTTTCTCTTAGCCTGGGAATCAAGTTTCACAGTATATTTTAATTGGTGTTGACAGCTCTGCAATGGTGTGGTGGTGTAAGTCAGCTTCTCTTTCATTCTCAGTTAGCCCAGTGCACTTTGCCTTTGACCACCTGATAATGACTCTGATGTATATGTGCTACCTTGAATTAGTATAGCCCTGTGTCCCACTTTGATGAGTAGCCATTATGGTTTATTCCTCAGGATTGTTATGGTATATCTTTTTTTTTTAAAACACTATATACCATAACAATCACTTGACACTATTGTTGACACTATTGTGTTTGCATTTTTCAGGCTCAAGGCAAACAGGCAAAAGAAAAATCTTGAAGTAACTCACAAGTTTCACTTAACTTTGCAACACATGGGACAAATAATGGACAGATTAATAGAAAACCAAGACATCAGGTGTAACTCCCAGTGGTTTCTGAATGCTATTAATGACATTCTCAGGTAACTTTTAAGAATATTACACCAGGAGAGGTGGCACTGGTATATTTCAAGCTAATTCACCACTGTGGTGACCTAGTTCAATAATGAAACCCTTATTAGAATGGCAGCCTGGCATTCTTGGAGGGATTTGACATAAATAATCAGTGATTCATTCAGCATTAATTTCGCATTAATGAATGAAGCCAGTAAACAAGGGGGCTGGAATTAATTTTTTTTTTTTTTTGCATCATGGCTCTTAGTCTGTGCCCTATCCCACACAACACAGTCTCATAGATCGGCCTATGTCTGTTGTCATTTGTCTAAGTAAACTGTAGACCAGCGATTATGCAGGGATGATGTGCTATATTGATTTTGCAATGTACTTTTTCATTGATAGTAAGGAGATGGCCAGGCATTAGAGGAGGATTGGTCTGATCTGTGGTAATGCTTCAGCAATCTTTACACAAACCTTTTTAGTTTAAAATGCTGTATGCTAATGACAGTAGCTAATCGTTAGACATTGGTTGTGGGGAAGTTTTGATCCTTTTAAGACACAATGACAAATCTCCAACAATATTCTGTTGTGTCTGGCATATAACAATGTGGTTATGTTCGTTAGCCCTCCTACACAGTTATGGTCCACTGAAGTGTGCTGAGGCACGCCTATGTCACTCAATTATTTTGCTGTATCAGCAGATATGTTTATACTGCTAGCCAGAGGTGGGGTGTCTATGTTTTCAGTGTGTCTTTAGAGTCCCACTGTATTAATAAAAGCCTTTTAAAGCAGTACTTATTTGCTGACAGTACTGCTAAAGATGAGCTTGGCATTTAGATTTGCCTCTCAGTCATTGGTCGGCTCATTGCTGCTCATCACCATGGACACTGTAGCTAAGGAACAAATCGCATGTGGAGTTATCTGCAGTTGGTGAGCAGGAAGCATTTGAAAAATATCCTATTTAATCCATAACTGAAAAAGGGATGTTGCCATTCTGGGGCTAAATAAAATGGGGCAGGGTTAATCTCCTACTCTCAAAATCCTCCTATCTCAGGTTGTTGCCATTTTAGTACAGGGGCCGTTTTGAAATGCTGACAGGCAAAACACAGAGATACACACAAAACAATTTAAACCATTTGTGTGACATGTGACCTGGTTTTGATGTTTTTCATGCAGACGATTTGAGATTGGTTTTCAACTTCACTGTCACACCTTTCTCACAGTCTCTGCAAGTCTGTCATGTGCATCATGTTTTATGTCATGTTGGCATACTCAGTGTCTTGGCATGTGCCTATTTCAGGCAGAATAACTCAGGAATGGAGCTAGTCTCGAGTTTGTGTCGAAAACAAACTTGATAGAACATGATAAAGGTCACATAAGACAAACACTTGAATGTAATAACATCTCTATTTTTAGTCATCTCAATCAGCTAAGGTATTCTTTCCCCCTCTTCTCTCAACAGCCAAGGAGGGAGTGTAGCAAGCGTGTACATACAATAACCCTTAAGGTCTGATAACATCAACTCTAATTCGTGTAGTCAGGCAACGCTGGCAAATTTGTCAAAAACGATTATCAGAATTGTGCTGGTGGTATTTCTAGGTCTGGAGGGAATTTGGCTGGATTATTTGGCCCTGACCAATACTTATCAGTGCAAGAGTATGTTTTTGCTATGTTTAACGAGTCCTGACAGACATCTCTGTGTGCAATATCATGAGATCATGAGCCTTGTATTCCTCAGGTATGTGGGAACTGGGCCTTTCCAAAGGGAGCCAAAGTAATCTGTATTCATTTAGGTTATCCATTATTTAGCATGAATGTCAGATGTCTGAAGCTTTTTTTTTTTTTCTTTTCTAATAATTAGATTTTATAAACATTTAGAGTAATTACTATCAGGGTCTGTTTTCACTAGATTTAGCTTTAGACATATGTGCAAAAACTTTTGCTATATGAGTCATTTTGTCTAAGTGTAAAATATTGGGCCAGTGCAAACGCATTATGACACTTAAGCAAAATGCCATACATTATGCTAAGCACAGTGTGCCCATTGCAAATGGTAACCTGTACAATTGAAATAAATTGTATTTAATTCCCTCATGTCCCCATACAACCCCTTCCCCTAGACCGACTTCCAGCACCAAATAGGGCAGATGCAGTGAATCTGTCTGACATTGCAATTGAATGCAAAAATGATTGACCGGATCCTTTTTAGAATGTGGATTTTTATTTTTAATGACTTGCAGGCGTGATTGTTAGATTTTTAGGTTGTTACTTCACTACAATCCGAGGCAACAACATTGCTGACCAGTGCTGGGTCGCTATCGCAACGCTATCAGCAAACTTGGGTATTTCCGCACTCATGGAGTATATCATTGTCTCTGGGGTCTGAATGTTGAAATGACACTTGAGTAACACTTAAAATATTTTGAAGTGGACACAACTGTTTCCACTCCTCTGTGTCAAAGGTCAGACCTATTATTCCGAAGTAGTCCAGTTGTTGTGACGTTTTTTCAAATGCTTTGTTTAAAGAGGGCAAACACCATTAAGTCTGTTTTTAGAACGCTTGAAAAATGAAGGAGTGGGGTTTGCTCGTGCAAGACTGGTTTTGACATCTGGGGAGTATTACCGGACACTGGGCATGAATGTAACTCATAAATAGAGGCTAGGCCCAGTTGAAGTGGATTACTGATGTTATCTTGCATTGTCTTAATATAGAGAGGGACTTTGTGAACTTGGAGAATAAGTACAAATTCAGTCTAGAAATGCTCAATATACCTTAAGGCTGTTTCATTTATTTCAATGCAACAGTGATGGGCTGACCTGCTCAATTTAAAATTTGCTCTCCTTTCATTATGTTCATGAAATGACATTGATGAGTCTTATATTCTCTATACCTTGGCTGCTGCCAATATAGGGTTATTCTTAGGAGCATAACATATGAAGTGTCTCTGTATGTACTTACTTTTGAGGACATTCAGCTGTGCACAAGATGTGGTTTGACCACGAGGTTGCATTACGTATGCAAAAACACTAGAGAACCATTTATAATTTATAGGCCTTTCAAGATTCTTCTCGTAATACAGATCATGTCTGAAAGTCAGGAGGTTTGGTCCAATTGTCTGTCTGCAGTGACAAATGTTCCTTAGCCTCAAACACACTGCAGTACACATACTGTATGTTTCTAGCTTCTAGTTGCAGAGGGTTTCTTTAGCAGTAGGAATTTTAATATTTTAGTATGAGGACTTGTAGGAGTCTGCTTCAATATGTATAACACAGACTGAAATATTTAATTAAATATTTGAATCAACCATTCAGAACACTTAGTGTTAGAGTTTGAAACAGTCCGAAGGACTGTTTTGATAGGATCTAGACTCTTCTGTGCAACTACGTAGTTTATCCAGTGTAAACGGCATCCTGTTTGAATATCTGATCTTGTTAAAGACAGATCGGGACCATGTTTATGAGAAGTCCCCATCCTGCTTGCAGTCATTGGACATGCAGACTCTCCATAAATTCCATAAATGTGATTCCCTTCCTCTTTAGTGAATTTCATAGCATGTGTCTGTGTGAGTCCATCAGAGACAGAGAGGGAGCTTTAGTTAGTACTGGAGTGACTTTGCAGTTGCTGTGGCACAGAGGCTGAGAATTCCACAGGCCTTCTCTAGTGATGCTGTGCCAATCTCTGGCAAAAACACCAGCCCTTCTCTCTAGAAGCTGGTACTTTTTTTTTTTTTTTTTTTTTGCTTTGCCACACTCTCCGTGTACATTGTTGATACATACTCTGTATGTACAAATCATTTGCAACAGCATGAAAATATGCAGCTGAACCTCACTCGCTTCTCCAAGCAGTCACGATTGATTAGGGCATGACAAGATGACGAAAGCATTCCACGGCAGCGCTGGCCTAACGTTGCTTTGAGTGCTTCCCACTGCGGTGTCAGTTTGGCCAGCAAACGGAGATCCACTCTGGGTAACTCCAAGTCCATTTCCCCTTGATGCTCAGCTAAAGTGAACTCTGTTCTGTGCTGGACACTGCATAGCAGATGGTGAAATTAAATTATGGCCATGTTGGCAGAATCCTACATAATTCTGGCTATTTTGATTTATACTGATTTTGATTTCATTTTTTATATAACCTTTCGACCTCTGTTTCCCCTGCTGGAATAAATGTTTTATCCCCAAGGGATTCCTGGTTTTATTACATAAAAGTAGTCAGAAAAAATAGGCCACAGTAAACCTTTTTTGGACCTCAGCTTACAAAAACATACACCAGTGCACTCTTCTTGTGAGGCCATCGGAGTCAGTGGAAGAGGTTTCGCTCTTGATTTTACACCTTTTGGTGTTGGACATAAAATTACCCCAAGTAAGCTAAACCAATAAGTGTTTTTGCCTTTACAGGCTAAACATGGATGTTTTCGCCCTTGCAGTTTAGTCTTTCCATCCATATCTAACTGACAGGAACCAGAACATGGTAGTGATTTTTCCTTCTCATGCCAGCTGAAAAGGGTATATCTATGGATTTGATGAAATAAGGGTCAGAGGTCATTATGTTCATGTCATTTAGTATGTGCTCAGTCTTTGAATGGATTTTCAACGGCCCTTGTAGAGGCTCTCTTTAAGATTCCATTCCCACCAGTTTTGGCCCACTACAGTATGTGAACCTAAGTAGTGTCACATAGGCAGTGTACGGAGTCCTTTCCCGATGTTTAGCAGACATGGATACTTTGGGGGAAATATGTATTGAAAACATTATTGAAGTACTGAAAAGTTGTTTTTCAACTGTTATATTTACAGTCAGAGCAGCTATTTACCCAGTTTGGTATTAACTTAATTAAATGTATAAAGAAATGATAACCATTTAGTCCACAAATGAACAGAGATGGGAAGTAACTAAGTAGAAATTATTTTCATTAGATGGCAGTGGTATGCCATCCCATCAGCCCAATTCCAAATGGCAATGCCTTTGCAACATATGCACAGAAAACAGAGGTTACATAAAACTCCCCAGTTGAATCCAGCGCTTTATTAGAACAGGTGGAGATTTTGTTTACATTTCCTTGTTAAAACATTGTGGAAAAATCCCTACGAATTTCCATAATTTCCATACTAGGCCTGCATATGTTGCCCGTGATCTTTTCACAAACAGAATGGTTCTCTGTTCATCCTTGGTAGGGGACCTCAATCTTGCTAATTTTTTAATGAAACACCATGGGGACAGTAAAATATTTAGTTAAAGAGTTACTGAAATAGAGTTACTAAATTTGAATGTGTTTAGAAGCTATACTCAGCATACTTTTTATTTTTTTTTACCTGAAACAACTGGTTAAATAGTCCTTTAAACACTTTAAATACTTAAAATACATTTTAAAGCATACAGTATAAGCTATTACTTTTACTTCGGTTAGGAAGTAGAGTAAGTACTTATACTTTCACACAAGTATGTTGTATCTCTACTTCTCTGTGCAATAAAGTGGAACGGCACAAAGAATGTATCAAATGCAACAACAACAACAAAAAAAACTGTTCACTGGCTGACAAGTGGTTATAACTTAACTCTACTTTGGGCTGTAGGCCAGACAGGCTTTTGGTGTGCTGCATTTTGGGATGCATTACTTGTTTTTAGGCCCATGAATAGGAATTGAAGTTGGTGAACTGCACTGCATCTATTACAGTACAGTTTTACCTGTGACTTCAAGTCTGCCTTCTAACTTCCTGGTCAGAAGTTGTAAAAGGACTTCCTGCACATGGACGGTTGATGATGATGTTCCATCCACTTACAAATAATGCCCCCAGTGATGCCTACTGTTAAAGTCTGATTTTTTTTTTTTCTTGAGTTATTACCACAGATATTTTCAGTCTAATTAGTTCCATAACTCTCATTCTTTAAATCTGCACTTTATGTTAGAGGCAATGGAATAATGTGACTGTGCCTTGGATACATTTATGTATTTTAACAGACTCTAGATCAGTATCCATAACTGTATCCTTTCTGGGTGACCTGCCAATCGTAGGGAGGGTGGGGGTGGGGGATTGGGGAGAGGAAGAAAGAAGAGGATCTGAAAAATCACCCTGATTATGGACGGTGGTCCAAAAGTATTTCTTGAAACCTGTCAGTTTTCTGTCTGTGAAGAAGCTATGGATGGGCGCAGAGAGGGATTGTAGCAATGACTTCAAAGTTTGTTTGCCTTCTTTCTGCAGTCAGTAACTGGAGTGTCTTTTGGACAGGAATCATAGTCTAAATTTGAGATGAGGGATTTTGTATGGGAATGTGATCAACGGAGTTTTCGGTGTTAGCAGTCTAAGATAAGAGTTGATTATTTTTATTTTGCTCCAGTGAAAATATTGCTCCAAAATGAACTGTATATGTGGACAAAAATAGATCCGGGTGGTTTTTCTTTGTCAAGGGATGCTTAGAATTAAATTTCTGGGATAAAAGAGTTTCCCAGGACATAGCCCCAAACTCAACATTCTCATTTTCCCTGTAGGCGTCTTGAATTTGGTCAGATTTTTATCTGTCTAAATGAAGCCTATTTGACTCGTAGGCTCATTTGCAAAAACGAATTCGATATGCTTTGACAGTATAAAGTTTTCCCATGGCTTGAGAGCATCATTTATCGGTTAATTAAAAACCGACCACTCTCTCACCTTGTGGTGATGCATTGTGCATAACTTCCTTGATGCCAATTATCAGACAGCTTCATAGCAACTATGATGACCGCTAGCAGATATTTGGTGGCTAATTAAACATGTTACTGCAAATATGACTGTCAAATTGTTATTGTCAGTTACTGCTTTTGATTGACCTCAAAACAAAAGTTTTGGATAGGATTTAGCATCCAAATTTAATTTGGCATCCAAATTTAATTTGTTGTGTGTGCGCACAACACACCCCAACATACACACACGCACACACTCATCAGCTTATGTCCATTTTACAGCATATGGAAATGGTTTGGTACTCCTTTTTAAATTCTGTTAGAAATGAGAGGAGAAAGCAATTTTCTCCTCTCATAATCAAAGACAGTTTGCTTGAAGCCAAAGTCATCATTCAGATTCACCACACGTCCTCCAAACCCAGTCAGTCAGTCAGTATTCAGCCCTTGAGATCTAGGCCTATGCCTCTGCATGGACTGCATCATACCTGAATTATGTAGAGATTATTTACTAAAGCCTATAGACTTGCATACAGAGCTGCCTCGTGACCTTAATAAACCTTAACCTCGATAAAAAAACATTTCTGACCATAGACCAGACAAAAGCTGCTGTCTGTCAAAGTGAACACTTGTGTACATTTCTGTATTTTTTTTTTTTTTTGTTTGTTTGCTTTACCAATCAGGAACACATGTTATGAGGTGCCACTGCCAACCCTGCAACAGCTTCTGAAAAACGGTTACAGTGGGAACGATCATTGCAACAGGATGTCTAGGTAGTCTATGGTGACTTTCTTGTGTCGTGATCCCCCTGTCATTGTCTCTGTGTCCATGGTGTTTAGAGAAATCCATTCACCAGTTTAGATGTTGTGTGTACTTTTGTGATTTGCGGTGTTTCTGTGGTTATGTTTTGGTCATAATGTGGTATTTGATCAGTCTTTTTTTTTTGTGATGTTTCTTATCTGATGTGTGCTCATTTCATTAATCTGCCAAGTGTCATCAGGCAATTAAAAGCATCTTTCATGAACTATGGAGGAAGCCACCTCTGTGGTTGACAAAATATCTGTCAATTTATCTCTTTGAAGCACACGTCTGAAAGGGGTAGTGAGGATTAGTTGGGCAGTAAATCATGCAAATCCACTGCAAACAAGAGCACTTTATTGTACACGTAACCATGGACCATGACTAGGAAAGGGAATTATATTTGGTCTCTCTTGAGGTATTTTCTACACATGTTGATACTGTTAGTCGTTGGATTGAATTATGAAAAACTATAGTAGT